>JAHZMX010006553.1:0-16198 GCA_027743895.1 Seira musarum | reverse complement strand
GTCGACTCTTGATTTTGGTATTAAATGATTTAATATTTATTAAATCATACGAAGAAATGAGTCCAGTCCGTCAAAGAGAAAAGCAAAAAAGTTTAGCTTTGTAATACAATGCAGTCACAGAAAAATTTTGTAAGTACAATCTTTTTATCTTACAAGTAGGCATTTCATAAAAAAACAGTCCGAAAGTCGATCTTAAAATGTGAACAGCACCGAGGATAAATCTGCAAAATTCTTAGCGAAAAGTGCCTTGAAAAACGAGATAGCGAAAGAATTACTAGTAAAGTAGATCTTTTGTTTCGATGCATCGTACAGGTTCAAGGTGTGTTTCTGCTTCTCTACAAACAAACCAGGCCTAGCCTAGTGCCTAGTCTAGCATAATTTTTTATCTTCTGGGTCTGGGTCTTTCTTTACAGTGTCTACTTATTGAGGTCAGCCATGCCTTCAATGTACAACGCAATCATGTTTATTACGCTTCGTTTGAACAAACAAATAACAAAACGAATCAGCAAAAGTATGCATGTAGGTACATAAAATCAAAATCAAGAGTAAGTAAAATCAGGACCAAACCAATAATATCATCTATGTATTGTTTATAACATTCTAAAAAAATCGCCGGCAATAATACATCTCTTCCCAGAATATTTTGGCAATACTTGCAAGTGCTGAATTGTTTTCATAAATCATGTTTTGATTACATCATTTTTATGTCAATTTAGAACTAAATAGGGCGCACACATATTTGTTAAACACTTCGTTCGTGCTCACTAACGATGAAATAAAATGGTAATAATAAGATTTAGCGTAGATGCAATAAAATGTAAAGTGGAAAAAATACCGAGCAAAAATTCGGAACAAACGTCTTAATAAGAGTAACGTATGCAAATACAGAAAAAATATCATTAACAAATGTAGAACAAATTTAGAGCTACTCATAAAACTATTTCTACACTCATCACAGGCCATTCTGGATAGGTCTTGTTTGCAAATTCATGGCTCGATGCTTAATACTCTCCTTTACATTTGCAAAATAGTTTTAAAAGGCAACAGTTAAATCCTATTAACCTAATTGAATATTGAAAAACAGAATGTAAAATATAACACGAAGGCTTTGCATTGATGGCTAACATTCCCACGCTCCGACTTCAACAGTATTTGCACACGGTGCACCCAGTGTCACAGAAATTCGTAAAAGGAAAATGTAATCAAGTTTTCTTTGCGTATTGTTTTTTAGCTTCGATGAGAAAAAAGCAAAGCCTAGCACAACATCCAATTCCACGCACCTTCAACAATGCTACTTATTATTACGGTGTGCATTAACTCCCTAAGGCAGAGCTTTTCTTCGCTCACGAGCGACGATGATAACATGTACAAAAGTGGAGCATCCGGGACACCATTCTTCTTATATTTTCCCTTTAATCTTGCTGTGTAAGTGTTACGCATCTAAAATTTCATGAAAGTATGCCTTGGCTTGGTATATGTTCGTTTGAAAACCGTTCTTCGTTTTGAATCCACCCACACACGATTACGGCTAATCGTATGCAAAACAGCGTGATTGCAAATTTCCTAAAGATCCCATACACATCCGGCATTTAACGGTACTTGACACTACTGCGCAGTAACTTCCCTATCGAATTCCCGTTTCAACTTGCATGAAATACTTGGGAATTTTCATTACATCTTAGTCAAGTGATAAATTAGGTCATACTACGTCAAAATTTCCTACCTATTAAACACTCAGAATTTGGATAGGAGCTTAATAGGCGAATCTTACCATTCACATATCCATGAAATTTTAGGCGTTGCTGGAGAGAAGATTCAATATTTAAAATGGTTATTTCAAAACCAATCATCACAGATCATGAAATACAAATCATTTTGTACACAATAAAACTTTTCCTAATATTTCATATAAAGTGTGGGATCCAAAACCTACAGAATTCTATAGCCACTCTAGTTTTTTACATGTTTTCCAAGTTTTCCAAGTTTAATACATATATAATATAATTTAATTTTGATAGAATTCCAATAGATTTTACACAAAAAAAATATATTTAAACTGCAATAGATTTTGACAGATATGTAAGTTTTAAAAGTTAAAAACACAACACAGCAGTTTCACAAATTCATTGGGAAAAACTAACCACGTCACGTCATTGCAAAGGCGAGTGTCTATTGGAGCACTAACCAAAGTTGGCAATCTTTATTTTGACAGGGTAGTAACTGCAGACAAGGCACTTACTTGATGACTTTAAACTGGTGGATATATATAGTAGACACTTTGTTAACGTTAATAATGCAGAGGGGGTTGTAAGTTGTAACATGAATCAGAGAAACCTTCATGCTTACGTATATGCAAGTATTATCATCTTAATAAGTCTTGGTACTTTATAAATAATGAGCAAAACCTTTGGCGCTTGGCTTGGAAATCTAACTCGACTAACACAAAACAGATTATAACAAAGTCTGAATGTGTACATTTGAGTGTATGAGCTCAAACAAACGTAGAGCGTTTATAATTGATAACGTTCGTTATTGTCGCAAAAAGCGTTATCGAAGCAGTAAAGAAACACATTCTCTTGAACAAAGGAACAAAGCTCTTTATGTTTTTCATTTTTGGAAAGAAGAATTCATGGGAACTCACAAACAAACCAATCCTATTGCTTGCTCATCGCTCACACCATGCTGCTTAATAAAGGTCTGAAAATCATAATCCGCACTGCATCGCGTCTCATACTCATACTCACTGTACTGCAGCTGCACTCGCATTTGAATCATCATTGTGCTCGGCAATGAAGTCGATTTTTTTAGACTCGATGCGCCTCGTTGACATTTCTGATCTGATATTACTTACACTTGAAAAAAGTGTTTTAAAATGAATTTTAAAAAACGTGTCTGTCCAACTAAATTACCTAATGGAATCATAATGCAAGTAAAGTTGTTAATAATAAGTTTGCATTTATGTTACAATTTCGTGTTGGTCCAAGCTTGCGTTAATCTATGTGTGAAATAAACGAAAATTGTTTTGCATTCATAATCCATAGTCTATATATAAAATAAAGTAGAATAAGATTAGTCAGATATATTAGCGCATCTTTGAGAATCTACAGAATTATATGTAGCTCATTTCAAACAAAACGTATAACATGGCGTAACAACCAAGTGACGTGGGGATGTTGTTGGTCTTCCTGAAAAATTACGTCTTTCCCTCAAATTACTCGTATTTCTATTTATGTATGTGTATATTTTCCGTTCTCTCTTTCATACTTTTCTTTTCATACCAGTCTTGAGTCTTGTGAAGACCAAATACTACTACAATTCTGATATATTATGAGAAACATAAGAAGCTCAACTTTTTTTTACAAATTAGCTTGTGGTATGCTTTAATGAGTTCAATCAGTTAAAATCGACATTAAAATCATGAGTTTTATAATCGCGGATACTCGAATTGAACGTTGTAACAAAAACAAAAGATAAGTAATTGGAAGAGGCTACGCCATTTTTAGCTTCAACATTTTGAAACTCTTTTTGCTTATCGTTTTCTCTTTTCACCGAATTTATATAAACGTTTTCAAGTAAATCATTTTAACGTCTTTTAGTTTAGTCCAATAGTATTAAATATTTCTGGTTTAAAAGCGGATTGTGATATAATGCGAACCACTAAAGAATACTCGCCCACCTCGTCGAAATAAGTTGTGACGCCACTGGTTAGGGGTCACATATAACCCAGGGACGACTACATGTAGTCATTCAATGCACATATTTACTATTTAGTTTTGGTTTTAAGGACTTTAATACTATGGTAAGTATAAGAAAGGAGAGGAAACGACTCGTACAAGTATGATGATACTCGAAGCTGATGATGATGAAGTATGGTATCATCATCGTGATCATTAAATTTCGTTTGAGAACGCATATTACATTTGAAAAGAAGATAACAACGTTAGAGGTATACGCCAAGAAATCTTTATTTTCTAGAAATTGAGTCCCCGTTTTTCATTTCAGTTCAAAGTATTTTTGCTGCGAAAGTAAGAAAAAGTGGTATTGCAAAACTGTGTGGTACTGCCAGATAACAGCCAAAAAACACAATGTACTCAAAGATATGCAGTACTTCTCAGATTCAAATTCGTTGCTTCTCAGAGCGTCTCCTTCGATTGAAGTGCAATGCCTTGCTCTCGCTGACTTGGCTCACATGCTAGAGAAATGCAGAACACGGGCAATAAACTATAGCTTCAAAAGTGGCAAAAAATGAAGTAAGCGGTAATAACGGGATCGAAATTGAAGAAAAAAATTAGTACCTAGAGAGGTTCTGCTGTTACTTAGTCCGTTCTTTTAGACATTGTTCGAAGCGCTTTCTGTTGTTTGAGATGTACAGTACCTGCGTTGATATATTATTGTGCACAGTTCTTTTCAAGTAATGGTTGAACATGTTTGTTTATCAAGCACATCTTGCTAATAATGTTCATCATTCGTACACAACGAAAAGTATTGCAATAGTGCAAATGCAATAATATTGAGCTACATATTACATCACGCAAAAACATTTTTAATCCACCGTAACCCTTCCATCCCTTTTTCACACGTTCGATTTAGTACAAAATGCATAAGGATTTCATTGAAAATAGATGTGAGGCTTGACTACCTCATTCACAGTAAAATTCTGTAGGCAAAATAAAAAATGGCTACAAGAACGTCTTTGTCGATTTCGTGATGATATGGCATTTCCCTGCATTTCATCATTGTTCTTCATGAGTGTTCCCATTTTTCGTCCTCTGTTTCGTAAATTATATTACCGTGCGTACCCTATCTTTTGTATGTGTCTCTATTTGTATGGAATAAGATTTGAAGTAATAATCTATTTTCTGTAAGGAAAAATACTTTGCCATATATTCTTTAATGTATGAGCGAATTCTGATGCCTATTTTAACGAATTACTGCTGATAATTTTCTTTCTGAAGCCTTTTCTTGAATAGTAAAAAAATAGCTATTTTGCTTTAAAACTTTATCCCATCAGTAGCTCTTGTAATAATTTTAATTTTCACAGATATATTTGTCATAAAAGGCTGATGCGTCATACTAAAATGAAGAGGAAAAAAAGGTAAATTGGTAATCTTCTTTTTCTACTATTGCAAGATTGATATTGCGAGACCTCAACCCGTTATTACTTTCGATAGTCTTACTTCATTTACCTACACTTTTCATCCCTTACATCAAAAATGCAAATAATTTTGTAAATCTTAGTCATGCAAAGATATTTTGTGTTTTGGCTTGATCTGCAAAGCAACTCTTGCTATTGAATTGATGCTGATGATGTGATATCAAAACAAAAATTATAAGAAAATGCTACGAGACGTGATACGTGCTGCAAGCAAAATAGCTTCCACCGCATAAGCCACGATTTGACAATTTGTCATTGAATAGCTATTTGCGAAACTGTAGAAAAGAGCAGCATAAAATGAGACCATAACGCAAGTCATGAATTGCGGACATGTAAGAAAAAGAAAGGTTAACTAATTTTCAGTCATTAAAAGTAAATATACTTTCAAGTCAAGTAAAAAATATCATTTATGTTGTAAAAGGTTCTCAGCGCAGCTACTCATTCATTGTTATTCACACAAGAAGAGTGTAAGCGAATGCAATGGGACTTTCATTTTATGCTAAAAACAAGAGAATTAGGTTAATTCGAAAAGGATGAAGGATATGCAACATGCCACGATTGCCTTGCAAGCAAACATTATTAGAAAAGTAACATGTACACATTTCATACGTTACACCTTACACGCACCAATCATACACAAGGAGGCCATAAAGATAAAATGCAATCATAATGCACATATTCATTTATCTAAGTATTTGTGCTATATGTATGATGTTTGGTACATGAGGTTTGAATGACTTCCGTAATAATGAATATTTGCAGCGGTAAAGCTCACTAGTGTTATCTTGCACAACAAACAATGCAAGCAGCCGCAAACAATCTGACATCATCCGAGAAGAAAGACAAGACGACAACTAATCATTCATTGTACCATGAATGTGAATCTACACTAACGCAACATATTTGTTCAAAGCATTCTATTGCTATATGTACTTCATTTGTGGATAATGTCAAAGTTTTTGAAAAATAAAAATACAGGGTAGTTAGCTAGCACTATGTGCTTGAATATATGTACTTACATAGAAAAATACTGCCAGTATAAGTCAACATACAATGATACAATGTGAAATTAATATCTTCTTACACATCTAGATCTAGTAATTGAATGACGAATGACACAAGATTCAAAGTAACATGGAGTAATTTCCTGGTGAAAAGCAAAATTAGCAACTGTATAACACGTACACAGGATGACATCCAACGGTCAAGTTGAAAGTTTCTCATTTAGAACAACAATTAATGAGCTATCGTGGACTTCCATAAATGCTTGCATGGGATTGAATTTTCCTTGAATGAAGTTTATGTTGACGACAGCAAGATTCAAATGCATATTTATTTATTAAATCAATATGAACTGGAATTGAAATACTGGGAATACCACCGGATACCTCCTAATCTGTCTCTTTCTGTCGTTATCTGAGATATTATTTCTTCCCATAAATATGCAGATTAAATACGTGTTTTCAAATAAAAATATGCATTCAAGGTCACTAAATGTATCAAACATTCCAGCAATATGAAAAAGAAAGACACACAGATTTATTCTATTCTAATGATAATGACTTGATACATCAGCAGGAAGACAAAAAAATCACTACTCTTGTTGACCTAACTTCTTCCTTCTAATCCTATATTAAAATTAAAAGCGGATTGATTTTGAATTACATAAATTGAATTCGGTCTGCTATAAAACAATATTTTATGATGATTTAATCGTCAAAAGAAGCAACATCATTTCTTCCTCTCTTGTAGTAGTTGCAAGTGGCAGTGAAACAACAGCAGCAAATATTTACCATCAACTCAACTGATGTCGTTTTTGAATATATTTTTTGTAGTTTAGTTTAATTGTATTGTATCTGGCTACATGACAATTTCAATTAACCAAATTGATTGATAAAAAGCTACAGTTATTTTTAATATTCATATTATCACAATTCATTCTTACTTTTTTACTTAATTCAAACATAAATCGTCAATGAATGAAAAATAATGGTTGCAATATTCCACATAAATTACAAGAATGAGCGAGATGCAAAAACCATCGGAACGCTAAGAATGTGGAGCGAGAAAATAATAGATAGCGTGTCATATCTACGATGAAACGTGATGAATTTAACTTATGGCTTTCTACAAAAACAGAATTGACAATTTATAAGCGACGAGAATACTACATTATTTATAACCTGCGCATAAATGTTGTTTTGCGTACTAGCTGAACTCAATGCATCATGTCGGGTCATGATGAATGTCAACAGGATTCAAATAATTCTCAGTTGAATTTCTTTCATTTCTATGAAGGTGCATTTTAAATGATTAGCATCATTATTTCCGTTCAAACGAAATATTGAATCCTACTTTCTATACAAATGTCTTGCGGAATTAATTCTTTCAAGTACATTTTACCTCTCAGAGAAATATTTATGTATTTTTATATGTACCTATGTAGATATGTAGTAAAAATGAAGGAAAGACTTACTCATTCACAAACGTTAATTATCCGGTTGTGAAATGTGTCGAAGAATATCCCATGGAACGTAGTAAAACTCACCAACTTTCAGCTCTTCCAGTATTATTCATGAAAAATACGTAACTATAACCCACAGAACTGCTTTAACATTTCACAAATACAAATCCGTCTTTTCTCATGCACATTTAAGTAGTTTATGGTTGGTTCAATCACCTTCATGGAAGAAAAAACTTCAGGAAGTTACAGAAAAAGTTCAATGGAACATGGAATAATATATTTTAGTTACATGATGCAGATCAATTAAAGAAAGAGTTGGTATATTGTTGCACCATTACTTAAAGATGATGGTTGGAACGTTGGAAGGAAACTTTCTTCAAACTTGTTGAAAGTCGAAGTCAGTATATATTGTACTGGGTACTCTTTTGTGATTAGAATCTTACCACTGAACTAAGCGGCTTCTCAATCTTTGTCCCGTAATAATCTGTCTAGAGAACAGCGAATATGTCAGGTTTTTACTTATAAAAAAGAAGTAGAAAAACTCGGATGGATCTGCCAGTGACCAGGCCAATAACCAACTGAACGCAAACAGCCAGAGGAGATTACTCTCTGCGGTAAACTGAACGGCTTAAAATCATTCAAGGAATCAATCGTCTACTTCTGCACATGTATAGGTAGGATTCATCGAGTGTGATTCCTCTCCTTTCGTTTCAGCAGTCAGCAGCAGTCACCTCACCATCGTATCATCATTCGTTCCTTCTTTAGTAGGATATTATTTTTTTTACCTCGATCCGTTTCTTCCTTAGACCATCCATATTATGTGCAGCATAATTTCTTGTCTTGCGAGTGAGTCTCTTGCCAGCAATTCCCGTTCACAAGGATATCATATCATCATATCATGCCCCATGCCTGCCTGCCTAGTAAGTTTCAAGAGTCTTTTAGAGCTCAACACCATCACCACCACCAGACAGACCCATAATAATAACTAAGACTACCACAGTAAGAGCAAGAGCTGTCATACTTCATATGAATCTTTAACTTATGTATGTATATATGCTTCCATGCAAAATTCGATTGAAGGTTGTTGTCCTCCATGCAGTCATAGGCAGGCAGAAAAAGAAGAGCTTTGCATCAATATCAATTAAGCCTCCGCCTTTTCTTTCTTCCTTTTTATTATGCATTTTTCGTTTGTTTTATTGGTTGATTGTGAATTTTCTTACGATGCAGTTGTTGTAGTCTTTTTTCTACAAAAAAAGAATTAAACATGCATCCTGTTAATGACAATGGCCTTCAGCACAGCCCTCTTGCATGAACTTGATGGAAATCAATTTCTTTATTTAATTGAGAAGTCAAGTCAACGTGGATCTCTTTAGAATTGCCCACACCTTCCATGAACATTGTTTTCCCATAGCCTCATACAACAAATTATCTTCAACTAAACATCTCACGTTATCATCGCACCTCCCTTTGATTTTAAAAAAGCAAAAAAAAATAATCATTAGAACAGAATGCTATAGGAGGATTAAAAACTTTGAAGTTTAGTTTAGAAGGAGGGTTTTAAGGATTTCAAGGATTAAAACCTAAATTGGTAAATGCGTATACTTATTTTGTATGCTTGATGTGAAATATTTCTTGATACTCTTTAAGACTATCAGTTTCACTTAACTCGTTAAGTTTAACTTGTAAAATATACTTGAGTATTAATTTTTAAATTATCTAATAACGGGAGTACGGGAGATTTTGAAATCGTTTATGCTCCTTCAACGGAGACTTTTTCTAAAACGTTAAAGAAATTAAAAACAAGTAAATTACATCGTTACATGAATTTTTCCAGATTACATTGGACTGGATGTTTTGTGTTGAAAGAATTAAAACCAAAATGACGTTAGTTAATTAATTACATATGCATTAATACATATACAAGAAAAGCTGGTACATACATAAAAATACCAGAAGAGCAACAGGAACTTACATGGAAAAGGAAATGAAGAATTGATATGAAATGGAAATGCACAATGAATGGATGGTGTGCGTAATAAAAAGAGCAAAATTCCAACAACTCAACGGTCAACAAGTTGGTGAGTAGGGGGAAAATATGGAACCAAAGAATTAAAGTTCTTTTCCCTTCGTTAAAAAAAAGCTCCCAGTTCCCTTCATTTTCGTCATTTTTCTATGCATTTCACGTAGGTTTAGTAGATAAAATTCTGATACATATCTCTGTACTTATGGTATTCATAAATGACAAAGGAAAAGGTATTCTAGCATTAGCATGGAAATATGGAATGCATCTTGCAATGCTTGGTAAACCTCTATGGTTTTCCCACTATGCCCAAAGAAAAAAACAGCGGAATATGATCAGACTGTATGTGTAGGCCAAGACCAATTGCTGTGTGTGTTGTGTGTCTCGGCCCGGTTTCCTGCTTCAGTCAGTAGTCATAGCAGAAGCTCATGCATGGTCAAAGCCTCGCATAAAGAAAAGGATCATTTACAAGATCATAACGAAACTTTTTTTCGAGCGCGCCACAATCTTGGTGAACAGATTAACGTTTAAAGCGTTAATAATTAAAACGAAAATTGCATTTTTATCAAATATACTTTACAATCAAGATTTGATACGCTTCTAGGTAAGTTTAAGCTAATTTAACTTCTAATAATATTGTAATTACAGTACAATTACAATTAAATGTTCCTCATATAAGTTGCATACCGGGTTTTCTAATAGAAAATGGCTGCTGCACCTGGTGGAGATGATATGCCAACTTTTAAGCTGGTCCTGGTTGGCGATGGTGGTACTGGGAAAACCACTTTTGTCAAACGTCACTTGACGGGCGAGTTCGAAAAGAAATATGTAGCGACACTCGGAGTTGAGGTACATCCGCTAGTATTTAATACAAACCGAGGAGCTATTCGTTTCAACGTATGGGACACCGCTGGACAAGAAAAATTTGGAGGGTTGAGAGACGGTTATTACATTCAGGTAAAATAAAAAGCATTTTAAAAACCACCATTTTATGCATTAGTCTCTCTCATCTAAGAAACTAAGAAACCGTTTTTAATGTTATGTTTTTTCAGCTCCTCGGCTGTTTCTGATCGTATTCACTTTCATTCTATTTTCCATGTCTTAAAATTTTCGTTTGCTTTATTTTTTATTTTTAGGAAGCTCAACAAGTTGCTCTACCGGATGACGATGAAGATCTATAGTGTGTCTACATCGAATTGCAGCATTTTTTCATTGATAACAAAGAGTTTTGCGTATGCAAATTTTAAATTGTATTAAAATATTCAATAACTATTCCATTTATGCTAACGCTATTGTATGTATGAGGGTAATGTGATGATATTATTACATTTTCAAATTGAACATGAACTGAACAAAGTGATCCTTCGGTGAACGACTATGATTGTTGTTTCGTAATCCGCATCGACTTAAGAGGCAAACGCTTCAAAGTGTAACCACAAGTAATACCAATACCTATCGGTTTGAAAATATGTTTAGTTAAAATAAAATAATAATGTAGTAAATTTCCATCATGTAACTCTCTTTAATTAAAGCCTCTTCCTTGTTAATGCTACCTTAATTTTGTGAACCAACTACAAGTTATACATATGTAATTCCTTTTTAAATTTGTGAAAAATATCTATTTTGGAAAGTTTTTACGATTAACATTAAACTACAAAAGCTGGGAAAATAACGCCACATCACTCGGAGATCAATTTAGCAAAAATAATACTTCCGTAATCCAATTAACTGATGTTTCGAATTAATTTTGATTTTCCAATTTTGAATAATTCCCCGTAAACGTTACGAAACCGGACTTTACTTGAGATATATTGCCACTGTAGATTACTGATTTGATTCCTTAGTTATATGAATAAAGAAATAAATTTAATGTGTTTAAGAAGCAGACGTAATGAAATAATTTAACTGATCCGTGGAAGAGGTTTATAGGTTTACGTTTGATGCACATTGACGATAAAAGATGTGAGGAGACGAGGAGTGCACCCTGTGTTAACGGTAATGGTACATCCTTTTGGATTTCATTTGAGAAAAATATCATTAGTTTGTATTTTGCATTTTTAATTTTTATTAGTTGAGTGAAGCTTACCATACCATTGTCTTTGTAATACCATACCATCAGCCGTATATGATACCGATAACGACATATGAATGAATACTACCTAATTTCACTATATTACAATTACAATATACCATATCCTAACCTATAGGAAATTTAGGTAATTGCGCCTTGACTCTAGACTAAAATTTCGAAGGGAACACGATAACTGCTGCTAGCTGTAGCGAAGACCACTTCGCACGAGCAATTGAGTATGGAATGCAGGTATATAATTCGCAATTCTTTATGTTTAAGGCTATGTTCATATAATGAACCTGAACTTTATTAACCCCGTTTCGGAAAACGCAAGATTCGAGGACTCACTTCAACATCATATACTGACATGTTTTTACGTAATAGATATGAATATAGGACTTCGATACGCGACAACAGACAGTCCCTTAAAAGAAATTGTTAACACGTTAAAAGTTACACAAATATGACAAAGCTTGCAGCTTACGTATGTTATGGAACAGGCTTAAAAATCAACTTGAAACTAAAAATGCTGCCGAAAAGAATTCGCAATAAAAAGGGAAAGGGACATAAAAAATTTCCGAACGTTAGTATGTAACTTCAAACTTCTGAATTTCCAATCAAAGCTCAAATACAAATTTATATATTGTAAGGTACTTAACCATGCCTCAGTTTTGCATACTTCAAAAATTAGGTATTTTTAAAAATTTAAATTCAGATAAAATTCCAAATGAAATGTGCTGAATTTTAGTAAACTTATATACACCGTCTTCGAAGTCCGTTTCTGTCTTTATCAGCGTTTCCCGCCATTGTAATTCATCCTCATTGTTGGAGCCTTAAAGTTTGACGCAGCCTGATACTGTAGCTGATAGGCTAAGGGGTGAATTTTGAATCCATATAATCTGAAAAGGAACATGTGAAAATGTAAAACTTTGTATTTGCATAAAAAATTGCAAAAAAAAAACAATTCAGAAAGAAACGACGAAGGCATTAATCAGTAAACAATTTAAACAGGACACGGGTCCATTGAATTAAATGTTCAAACAAACCTTGGAACGAATTGGTTCGTTGGTCGTTTAGGCCTATATTCAGGATGTACCATGAAAAGCATGTGTGGAAAGCCAGTTCCAAAATAAGCGCCATCAGTATGATGATGACGGGAAGATTTTGGAGTGTATACGTCTTGACACTTTGGACAATACAGTTTAACCATGGCCTCCCCAGGAACATCAGACAAACCTAATCAAATGATAATACATAATCGTTACGCATATTCATTTAACATTACATGACACATGAGTGTATTAAGTTTTCATAACAATTTTTCTGCTAACCAATTGGTAACATTGCTTGACTCTCACAATAAACTCTTGGACAATGACCGAAGTCGCCTGATTGATATTTCTCAATCATCTGAGCAATGCCACGGTTTGTTAGGATGTAGCGCGCATGAATCAGACCATATAGAAGCTCAGCAGCTTGCTCGATGAGATCAGACTGATTTGGATTATCTTCGATTTCATCGTCGGCCTCTAGGTCCAGAATCATGTCTAAGGCTTGTCGGTAATGGGGCACTTGTTCATTTAACCCGGTAAGATTAAATTTATCTTGAATGTAATCCTCGTCCACCTGAAATAAATATATGGATTACTCACGATTTCGAAAAAAATATGTGGAGGCCCCCCGCATTTTAAAAACACATGGTTTGAAATAACAGCTTTACAGGGAGCGTCTACGACTCTACGTACAAACGTACAAATAACCGATAAAATTGGGAAAGTGATAGTCGTGTAAATTGTACGGATTAACGATAACAAACCTATATACAATACAAACCATTACATAATTAGAAAAAGCTTACCTCGCAAAAGAACTCGTTTCCTCGTAGACCGCAGAACCAGCTTATCCATGAGACCTCCTCAGAGCTGCTCATCTTGCGTTTCAAATCTCTCCTCGGTGAACCCAGACTCGGTCTTTCAGAAAATTCAAATGTTTATGTCTTTCTATCTGACGATTCTTTCTCTTCACTTGTTCGTTATATATGATATGATTATGAATTAATCTTGTGATAGTTACGAAGGAATAACTTGGCTGTATATCATCTACTTGGCGAAGGAAACACAAAATAGAACTCAGCTGCAGCTCCAAGGATTCACGCAGCTTTGAGCCTTATATTGGAGTAATTTTTATTGCGGTCACATCAACGCCGAGGCTAAGGCGATTCACATCCAATCCAACAGTTTACCGTGGTTTGCTCGGGAACGCAACTCAATCTACCACAACAATACTACAAGAAAATCAATTTAAAAACAATATCAGGTGGGTAGCTTGTTTACTACGGAGTAATTGAAAGAACCAATATAATTATAAATAAATATAATTTTTGTTTCCAATTTCCAAGGATAACGTTATCAAAACTTTGAATTTACGCACAGTCACAGTTCTTTCTTGTTGTCTTACTCTTTTAAACGATTATGTATGGCTTGTAGTAAAAGTGGTAGAGTCGTCGGGATTGGGATGCGAATTGCCTTGATGACGGCGCAGATGAAGATATGAGGATTGAGGAATAAATATGAGACGGACCAAGTCCACCAAACAAAATTTCATCTATGTTAAATGTTGCTGGCTTGGCTTTGGCTTATCGTTCATGTATAGTGTATAGTGTAAGCTATATTGCCGATGTAATTTTTTTTTCACCACAACGCAAGCAAGCAAAAAGCAATAATATTCAGTATTCAGTTCGGTAGATTCGTTCGGTACGGACGAATATACGGTGCGTGTGGTACTTGTCTTGTATTGTACTAACCAAACCAATGAAAAGGTATAATAAGAATAGTAATAGAAGAGATAGAGAAAGTACAGTGCATTAAAAGTTAACAAGGGAACATCCCTGAGTGTCACGCTGCACTGGAATAAGGACATACACTTTCTAGATCAGATTTTGACGCTGATTATTTATGAATCCAGTGGCATTTTTTTTGTCTAATGGCCAAAATTATTTTTCATGTTTTATCAAATCATGCTAAACATCATAGCTCGGTTTCCGAAATAGCGTACAATTTTAGGACTATTGAAACGTTTTATTTTTTGATCGGCATTTTATTTAGATAAAAAATAAATATTTATGCTAATTTTGGGCCTTAGACAAAAAACCAAACCTTGTCATCGTAATCGCTGAATAAAAAAGTGATCTATAAAATGTATGGTCACGGTCTTATATGCAAGTGGCACTCGGTCGGGGATGGTGTTCTCTTGTAAGAACTTGAATATATCATTCTTGCATCACATTTAAATTTACTACGAGATTTTGTACGCATATTTATACATGAAGGCACTGAAGGCAGGAGAGAAGAAAGAGGTTTATAATGCTGAAATGAATCGGAATCGAATCACAGATCACAGCACAATGGGCCCACCATGTGTATAAGAAATGAGCAAACCGTTTACATTGTCGCTTATGGAAAAATGGGGTAGGCAACGGTACGTCATTCTGAGAAACGGATTTGGTAGAGAAAACTTTTCTCTACCGAATACAAAAAACCCCATATCGGACCGTTACCTCCTAAGGGAGTTATGGCGGTTTTAAAATGGTCGTTTTTAAGCAAAGATGGGCACAAGGGTGGGCAAATAAGTATATGCAAATATGTTCAAAAAATTAGCGATAAACCACTAGTATACTCTTTTTCGTGCTCCACAACCACAAATATGACCTTTGCTCTACCATAAAATTTATCATTTAGTCATGATGATAAGCCCAGATAAGTGCATATCGATAAGATAAAAACATCGAACTTTCATCCGAAATTCAGTATGTACCCTATTTCAAACATGCTGATTAAGAATAAAACATTTACTTTGCCCAAAGGCTTATCATTTAGTCAAGATAAGCCCAGATAAGTGCTTATCGATAAGATAAAAACATCGATTTTTCATAACTAAATGATAAGTTTTGGGGAAACTAAATGTCATATTGTTAATCAGCATGTTCAATATAGGGTACATGCTGAATTTCGGAGGAAAATTCGATGTTTGTATCTTATCGATAAGCACTTATCTGGGCTAATCACGACTAAATGATAAGCCTTTGGGCAAATTTAATGTCATATTGTTAATCAGCAAGTACGAAATAGGGTACATTCTGATTTTTAAATGAAAATTCGATGTTTTTATCTTATCAATAGGCACTTATCTAGGCTTATCACGACTAAACGATAAGCCTTTGAGAAAATTGAATGTCATATTGTTAATCAGCAGGTTTAAAATAGGGTGTATACTGAATTTCAGATGAAAATTCGATGTTCTAATTTCGCCGATAAAAGCCCACACCGTTGATTGATAATTTGTACTTCCGGTGTGACCACCTCTGGAAACTAATTAATATTCAAACGGTCATAACTCCTTCAGGAGGTAACGGTCCGATATGGGGTTTTTTGTATTCGGTAGAGAAAAGTTTTCTCTACCAAATCCGTTTCTCAGAATGACGTACCGTTG
>JAHZMX010006552.1:0-22608 GCA_027743895.1 Seira musarum | reverse complement strand
GCTCTTTTCAGCTACGTCGTTATCGCTGCTTAACAGCTTTATTACTACTGCAATGAAAAGCCATGTGGTTTTCTTAATTCGCAGATTCTCGCGTAAATCCTTTTTTATGAGCGTAGCGGAGTAAATGACCACCCAAAAAGATTAAGTATTTTTGTTCACACGATAAACACTTCATGAATGGAGACTCTAATTCGAATAACAATACTTTACACAGAGGAAGCACATGTTTGTCTATGGCTTTTGTCTGACTCTTTGGGGTTTTCGGTTCACTGCTCCATGTCATGTCAAACAATAAAAATATTTTGGGAGATTCATAATCATAATTCATGCGTTCTTTGAAAACGAAAGGAAAAATTTGCCTTTGGGAAACGATTTTGCTACTGCGCTTCTGACTACTGAAAAAACCGCACCTCCCTCCCTCCATGAAAAGGCGGAATTTATTATTATTCTCATTATTTTATTTAGCATGATTTAATTAGCATAATGCTCCATGACGGTGGCATTTCAAGAATTTTTCTCGCTCGTAGATAAAAGTGTAATAGTATAAGAGCCAAGAGAGGTGACGGGTTCCTTTAGAAAAAAAAAATTATGAACTGAAAAATACTTTGTGTATTTGCAAGGCATTTAGTGGCATAAATGAGGTTTACTCCCTCCCATCATCCCAAAAGACCAACTTAAGAGAGAAAAACTTCCGCTCTTGAAACCCAAGCAGCATTTTTTGATGTAAGATCAGAAAGGAGAAGGCAAAAAATGCTGTTCTAAGGGCGACAAGTGTATTGGTTTTTGGTACATGGATCATGCAATACATTAACACTAATGTAGTTCTTCGAATAAATCACGGGAAAAAAATCTCCGACAAGGAGAAGTATAGACAGCGGGAATGCGCTACTCTGTTTGTTTACTTGTTGACGCCATCAGTTCCTCTCAAAACATCTCGTTTTGCTTTTTTCCTTCAAGTTGATTTGAACATTACCATTAAATACATCCGCCACACACACTCACACACAAAACATGATAAAATTTTGAAAAAGATTTTCGGGTAAATAATTGATGGTTCATCGTCTATCGATTTCTCAGCGAATTCAAACTTCATGATCCCATACCACAAATAAAATGAGAGGAACAAACGAGATGCTAATTTTTGTCATTCCTATCGTTTTTGAGAGTCACATCGACCCGACCTGCTTTACAATAAATTATTGCGTACTTTGATACTCACATTTTAGTTTCTTCTTCACGAATATAGTATAAAATCATTTGATATTTTCAGTTTTGACCAGTTTAATGCAACACACATTTATCATTGACCTGTAAAATGAGTATCGCTCAAGGGTCGAGCTGCAAATGAATGCAAGCGCAACAATGCAACAGATAAAAATGAGAGTTGATTTGCATAGGTCAAGCATAAGCATTCTACAGTTTGATGAGGATAAGAAAGGTCAACCACGGTGTTGAAATGAAAAGGAAGATTTGATATGTTTTATGCCAAAGAATGGTGTGCGTCTACTTACTAATTTTCAGTTTCAACAATTTGATTCGTCTTGAACCAGTTTAGTAAATGTTAATTTTAAAAGTGAATATGATTTGGATCGTGTTACATTTTATGAGACTTATGCACTAGTCCGTAGCCCATAGTGCAATAGATGAGAGAATATGCAAATGTCTATATCGTACCTAAATAGTCTGAAGATAATGATGCCATATGCCATTTGGATGTGCCTACGTCTTTCTTCTTTATTTCTCCCATTAACGATGCACACTAGTCACATCACAGACTACAAACAACTATATTTGTAACGGAATCATGATCACATAAAAGTCAGATTGAGAAAAAATGATGAGTGCCTAGTGCCTGGCTCTGCATTTGCTAGCAGCAGTAGTATCAACATTAGCCTAGAATGCCCACATGAGAGCATAACTATAACTTATTTAAGCAATATGCCACAAAAAAACAAGAGCATTTTCGGAGCCAGAGGAGCGCCCGAGTTCACTTGAGTTGATGACTTCAGTGGCAATGACGAAGTGGAGTGTTGTGAATACGTCTTGCTTTTATTACCTGGCCTCGGACAACTTTCGAGGGTCGCAAATAAAAAAATACATATACCAAAACATTTACAGATTACAATACATGTTTTGCACTAAAATTTTAAATTTTTGTCGCTTTTTTACAGAGAGGCCCAATTTTTATTCTTTGAACTGCTTCACTAAAAAATGTATTTTGAAAAAAAAATGCCAGACTTCCGAAATACTTTTTAATGATATGGGTTTCAAGATAACGATTGGTATTGGTTTTATTGGATTTGAATTGGAATGAACCTCGTCCCAATACATACTTTGTGAGATGAAGTCATGAAAGAGCTTTCAACAGTTCTAATCATCAAATTTGAATAACATCCCAAAATATAAAAATAGAAAGAAAAAAATTCTCCTTCTAGTAACTTAAAATTAATAACATTGTCAATACAGTAGAAGACTTGTTCTGTCCTGTCAAGTTTTAATGCGACACTAAAACTTTGTTTTTGCAAATCGTTTCGTATTTACTACATTGACCATTTTCGCGAATTTTTTATAATGAACGAAATAAATTAAATAGTTTATCATATAATGAAATAGATATCCAAAAATAAGAAGTCATGATGAATGAGGCTGACTGGCCAACAAGAAGATCATTTTATGTCTCAACTTGTTCCCAACTAAAGTAATAATGAATGCAGGTAGGCAAAGTAGGTGCAGTGAACTTGATTAAAGCTGGGGTTCCACTACAAGTCTAGAAAAGCTTCATGAGCCAAACAAAAGTAAGCAGTAATAGTTCGTGTTGGTGTTAAATATTGTGGGAATAATTAATGTTCATCTCCATCTTCTCCATCCATTCTCATCATAATCATGATTCATGATAATCAGGAAGAAAAACACTTCACGTTACACTGCATTTCTATCAATCAATTGTTAGTGAAACCGCAGCAAGAAGAAACCCTAATGAAGTCAAGTTCGATCATTTTCACTTCTTCAGCGGACTCATGCATGAAAAGAATAATGAGACAGTAGACAATACAAAGAAGTCAAGTCAGGCCTCTTATTAAGTATGCATGCTTGCACCCAACAAAAAAATCAAATGTTTACAACTTACACAACAGTCTGCATAATTAGTAGTGGATTGGATTAGATAAACTTTTAAAAAATTATGACAACAACGACGGCTACAAGAGTGGACGATACAACGAAAGTCCTGTGTACCCGACCAATTTTCCGGAGAGAAAAGAAAAAACCTTGGCATTTGCTTTGTTTGACACTTTGTTGGTAGCAAGAGCAGAGTCCTGCATTGCAATGGCACCAAACAATTCTTCTTTAGCTTTCCAGTCCAGAGTTCCTCTTCACCTTTCGTATTATGAATCTGAGGCAATCAAAAGAATTGTTTTTATCTTTATGATGATGACGATGTTCTCATCTTTTACCTCGAAGAGGAGATGATGATGTAATGGAAATGGAGACGAGACGGGAACGGGATGGACTGTTTGCTGTTGCGTTGTGTGTGATGTTCATCTTATTTTGCTTTTATTTTGTTGATTTAATGCAGTGGCAATGTGCAATGCACTCTGATCTAGGGTCTCAGCAGAGGAAATCCGTTCTGCCAGTTGATCATCAGCGTTTGCCAAGATCGCACACGAACCGAATCAAATCAGGTGGCTCTTTCTTTTAGATTTGCTCCTGCTCGCCTGGCTCTGACTCGCACGACTTGGCAAAAGATTCTTCTTTGACAAAAAAAATTATAAAGTGTGGTTGTGGTGCATTGAGAATTCCCCAAAAACACACAAAAAAATAGTTTTTACTTTCAACCTGCTCTTCTCATCTCATCGGCTTTTGGGTGTTGACAGAAGGTAAACATTCCTTTTTCACGAATGCAATGCACTGTGCACTCTGATCAAATGGACCGTATCACATTGCCCCATTTCAACTGCCTCACATTTTTTTCACAATCCATCTGTGAGATTTTCCGTATCATGACCTCATCTTCAATTAATTTTAAATGGGAATTTTTTTCCTCTTCATATGAGTTCAATTTTCTCAAGTCAATTTATTACATTTCTTCTTACTAGATAAATACATCAAGAGAAGAAGAGCCTTTAGAAAATGCGATTTGATTTTTTGTGTGTGTAAGCTGAGCTGAATGTTGTCGTTGAAAAGCCGATAGCGTTCGTTCGTTCGCCGTTGTCCAAACTGACTCCGACTTTAAATCAACGAGTGAGAGCAACTAGAAAAAAAGTCAGTCAGTTTTGTTGGTTCATCGAAACTGCAGATTTAAATTGGAATTATGTGACAGCTTGAAATAAATCTGTCGTTCAAAGTGGAGGACCAAACAAGGAAGAGAAATCTTTTTTCAAAGGAGTTCACTTATCAACACCTTCCATCATGCTATTATTACGACGATTATGATCATGTCACGTCAATGTAAATCTTAATCTTCTGAACTACTGTCGTGATACTCATCACTTCGAATCGTCAAGTTTGTTGGAGTTGACTGGAAGCAAAAACTGCAAATTGTTTGCTGCTGCTCCTGGGCACAATACAACAAGTGCAGTGCATCATTATCATCATCACTGGAGCAGAGAAGGAGAGAATGGGAGAAACGATGATGAAAAGCTCTGCAACACCGAAAATCATGATGAGGGCAATGGCGATGGCATTTTGTGTCCTCATGGCACACTTCCTTCACGTAAGTTTACCTTATTTTAGCCGGGCAGGGCGTATTTTCCTTTTATTTTCAAAGAAGATGATAATGATGACGATGACTGGCAAAGATTTATAGAAAAACAGACCCACCAACACTAAGAATTATAATATTTTCTTTGCCAAAAAACATTCTAATGGCTGGCATAAAGACGTTGATAACTTTACCATTTGCAAAAAGAAAAAAAAACTAAGACTACAAAACACAAATGAAGAAGTAATGAAAAACCCGTATAGGCACACATACATGCTTTGCATGTGACTGCAAACAACTTTATTTGGTTTTTTTTTTGTGAGTCCACTTCCTTTTTCGAGGTGCATCTCATCGTAATAGTGCAAAAGACCAGAATCAGTAAATAGTCATCCTTATTTGCAAACATGGGTTTTGACTTGACTTGCCAAAAAAAAAAATATTATTTGATGAGATAGGGGATGGGACATGGTTTTTTAAATGAAATATCGTTTGTAAAACGGCACTTAATTTTCACGCTTTGTTGCGCTTTTCTTCAAGTCTCAGTAAATGGTGTCCAGTGTGAAGTACTGATTGTCTCGATAATAGCAGCAACGACGACTCATAATCACCTACCGTTTTAGATAAAAGCAATAATCAAAGAACATTAGCAAAATGGATGTATTTGTCGGAACAGAAGAAAAAAAAGCGTTATTTTCGTCGATGATTTCGAATCATTTCAACAAACTACCAGAAACGCTTTCAACACTTTTATGGTCCCTCTTCTTTCCTGATTGCCGTTCTGAAAAAAAGCTATTTGTTTTTGTGAGAGTGCATCACTATTTGAGGAAACGCACGCAGAGTTGTTTAGTCTCCTTGTGTGCAAATGCATAAAAAATATGTTTCTTTTTGCAAAAATGCATGTCGTTTTTTTGTGTTTTTCCTTGTGTATAAAGCATGATTCATCTGAGGCGATCAAAGAACTTTCTGAGAGTAGAGCAAATGTGCGGGGGGAAAATATAGATCCATCTCTCACCGTTCCGTACGCCTCCTTACTTAAACCTTTTTGATGATAATAATTTGCGTCAGTAAACCTCTCAATCCAATCCAGTTCATTTGAGTTTTTGTGTGTAGTAAAAATGAAATTGGGAAGAGGAAATGACTCCGAGAATAATGTTTTTATTCACTTAAACATTTTTAATATAAGAGCTTCCGGAAAATCTTGAAGCTGACATCTTTCATGATTATGAATGTGTTTGAGTATACGTGTTTTGTTTTTTCGATGATTACCTACCTTACTTGATAGTTACACTCACAACATGTAATGAAGATTTTTTCGCACCTCTCTCTCTCCCTGTAATAAAAGTAGATGTCAAAAAAGGTATTTACCAAACAAAAAGAAAATGTTTTCTGATTTGAGACAAAAGCGGTAAAAACAGATTAATTTCACAACGAAAAAATATAATTGACCTTGGCATCAAGTGCTGAATATGGTCAGAAGCGGCAAAATATCAGAGGCTTCTGTCGACTCAGCTAATTTACGAGACTAAAAACGGAAAAGAGGGCGACGCTATAAGATGGACCTCTGAACATTATGGTGACACTCTAAATAGCATACGATTCGCTTTACCGTTTTCAAAAAAAAATCAGTATCCCCATAAAAACCAAAAGCATTTAATGATGTTTTCATGAAGACATTTTTTCTGAGAAACTGTAAAAATTGAAACGTTTGACCTAGAAGGTTTAATCATTTAAATGAAAAAAAATGTCGAGTTATTTGTATCCTTCTAAGAGGAGTATTATGTATGACTTTTTAAGAATTTGCAATTAATGTATAGCAAGTTGTACTAGCACTTGTACCATTAAGAAATGAAAGTGTGGGCGTTTGCTCCGTCTGCCGTGATTCATGACGATGAAAAATGCTCGTATCAGAGAAAAAGCCAATGAGTGTTGAGTCTTAAACAATTTTTATAGCTTGTATGATTTTTCAACATTCTGCAATAACTCACATCTGTCCACAATGAGATTCTGGTGGAGTCGCATCGAGAAAATGTTTCAGGGTGGCAAATGGCTAATGTTTCCCTTGCATATATGTAAGTCATGCGGGACCGAAAAAAAAATTCTAGTCTGACTTTGCCCCAAACGGTTGACTCTTTTTTAAATATGACCCGTGGGCAAAATAGGACGTTTCACACGTCTCCGTATCTCATAAAAATGCATTTCTAGCGACCTCAGGGTGCAATTATTATTTATGGTAGTTAATTTCTTCTTGAACTTCTTCAGAGGAGTCCATAATAATTATGTAGCTGTACTTAATTTCTCGTGTTTTTATGTTCTTTTTTAAAGCTTGTAGAATGTGAGACGTTGATTGGTGCTAGTGGTGGTGTGGGTGATGGTGGCAGCAGTACAGGGGGTCGAGGACCAAGTGCATCCTTATCAAATGCACAATCTTCAAGGAAAGCGGACCTCTGTGCAAGCTGCAGAGGTGATAATACAACGTGTCGAACCGTGTCTGGCATATTTAGCAGACCACAGGTATGCAATAAAAAATCCCTGAACCAGTCAAGCAAAGGAGACTGGGAAATATTTTTATGATGATGATGTTGCAGTCACTTAATAGCTCATTCACTTCACTTTTAATCTTGTAACAAGTCATATTAAATGCAGTAGATTGAAATCAATGCAATTTTGTATGATTTTCTTTTCAAAGCTTAACGTCGGATATAACTTGGTCGCTCATATCCCAAGAGGTGCTTGTAATTTGAGTATATCCGAAATGAGACGATCTCCAAACCACTTGGGTGAGAAAATGATAATGATTATGATAACCTAATTTCTTTAACTCTTTATGAAACACACGTGCTTTGTATCATAATCAATTTAGCACTGCAAAGAAGAGACGGTTCATTTATTTTCAACGGAGACTGGAGACTCTCACAGTCTAGAGAGTATCATGATGCTGGAACCAGTTTTTACTACAAAAGGCAAGATCTCAAGTCTCTGGAGTCGATCACTTCCCCAGGACCCGTACAGGTACATACATCTAAAAGTAAAAGAAGTATTCTTCTGCTGACAGGAATTTTTGATATTCATTGGTTTTTTCATAAATTTTTAAATTAAACATAATGAATGAATTAAATTTTAATTTCCACACAGGAGCCTTTGGACCTGATGGTTTTGTATCAACAACCAAATCCAGTGATTCGATATGAGTACTTAATATCATTGCCCACAGCAGCCGCTGTTATCACTCCCGAACATCTAGTTTCATCAAGACCATTATCCTTAGGCGCATCCCCAACGTCGTACGCGCAGTATGCAACGGGGATGAAAGTTACCAACACTCGACCATCCCCATCAGCTTTGACTGTTCTTCAGCAGCCACAACAGCATCCTGCACTACTCCCATCTTCAATAATAAATCCGTATAATTCTGTCAACCAGTTTCCGGTGAGCGGGGCTCATGATTTGGCTGAAAGTCCTACGTCTTATCCAGGTGCAGAGCCGTACTCCAATCCTCATTTGTACAATGTTGTCCATCAATTGTCGACACATGGGAGACGTCATGATCGTTTTGACACCAGAGGAGAGAGGCAGCTTTCCAATGTGGGTAGTGCCGTCTCCCAACATCGTAAATTCTACTGGAAAGTGATAGGATACACAAACTGTTCAGAGCCATGTGCGGGAGGATCTCAGAAATCAATTGTTCGTTGTGTCAAGTCCCAAAATGGGAACCCCGTTGCTGATCGCAGATGCAACTCCGAGGAAAGGCCTATATCCCAAACAATTCGTTGCAATTTAACCCCATGTCCAGCAGAATGGGTGGTCAGTGACTGGTCGAACTGCAACGCAGAGTGTGGAGAGGGCCACAGAACAAGGTCCGTGCTTTGTCGACAGAAAGTGTCGCAAGTTTTAACTATGCAGGTCGCCGAAGGTGCCTGTCTTCAATCCAAGCCGTCGTCAACGCAACCATGTCAGTTGAAAGCTTGTCATCGCTGGCACACTTCTGAATGGAGCCAGTGTTCAGCGCAATGTGGTAGTGGGATCAGGAAGAGAACCGTTATCTGCGTTGGCCCCAACGGGCAAAGATTATCAAAAGAAGAATGTGAAAATAATGATATTCCACCAGAAATAAGTCCTTGCAATATGGGGCCATGTGAGGGAGTTGATTGGTTCGTTTCTGAATGGACGTCAGAATGTTCACAAAAGTGTGGACCGGGAATCCAAACACGACACGTAGTTTGCTCCAGTATTAAACAGCAGCATTTAAAATCATTTTATTCTCATTTGTCTTCTGATAGTAGCTTTAACACGAGCAAGAGCAATTACCCAAAGAAAAGCAGACTTTATTCATCGTCCTCCGAAGTTGAGTCGAGTAACTTCATCGGAGACAATGACATTTTTGCTCATGATAATGATACCTCGTCAAACAGAGACTTTGTATCAAATGATATTGAACAATTTTCATGCGATGAGAGCAGAAAACCATTGGAGGAAAGAGAATGTATCAGTGACGAAAATTGTGGCCAGCTTTCTTGGTTCACTGGAACCTGGGGCGAAGTAAGACAATGCTTCATATAACTATTTATGATTTTTTTTGCAGATTTTAATATTTAGTGGCGTCAATTATGTGAATTGATTTATTAATGTTACTTTGCAATTTTATTGATTGCTTCAGTGCTCCTCAACTTGTGGGACAGGACTACAGACGAGACAAGTTTTATGCATTCAGTTTTCTCGAGGAAAGTTTAAGATTGCACCAGACACTCTCTGTCCACAGGAGAAGAAACCGACGGAAAAGCAATCTTGTCGAAACTCCGAGAAATGTTCCCAAAGGTGGTTCACAACAGAGTGGACAGAATGTTCTGCCGAATGTGGAGGTGGAATACAACGACGGAGTGTAAGTTGCCGAGCTTCCAACTGGACACTTCCTTCCTCTTTGTGTCACGACCTTGACCGGCCTGTCGAACGAAGGTCATGCAATGAACAAAAATGCACGCAGACACAAAGCTCCTTGAATAATGAAGACGTTTTGCGCGACAACGCTCAGCAATTAACTGAATCGCCCCATAACCACAACAACCTTCACTACCAAACTTTCCAAGAGGCGAATCAGCAACAACAACCCCCTTCCCCATCAACACAAATATCGGTGGAATTTAATGAGGAGGCAGATGGTAAGTGGAACATTGACCTCGGTTAATTTTAGAATTTGTGAGTAAATTTTAATCTCAAGAATGTTGTCTTCCTTCTTTGTAGTGAGAAGTTGTACTGACGCCTACAGAAATTGTGCTCTTGTTGTCCAAGCCCGATTGTGCCGCTACAAGTATTATCGATCCGTTTGCTGCAGGTCGTGCTCAGACACTCAATAGTCCAAATGTTTTGACGGGAGAATGTATTACAACGGAGAAATCTGAAGATCTCAAAATACGCCATTTTAGCAAAATTTATAGCTTCTCCTTTCCTACATGAACGTCGATAGACAAATGAAACAATACAGATAGGACATAATGAAATATCTTCTTCATTTCCTGGTGCTACGCCAAAGTAATAATAATAACAATACAAATTATATTCACGTCACGTCCAAATAGTTTGTTGTACGTTTTTATTTGGTGCTGGTCTGGGTTCATTATTTACATAAATTATGAATGAGTATTATGCGTATTCCTTACATTAAATACAATAATATATGTATGTTTGTGTTTGCTGTATTTCATGAAGAGTATAATGAAATGTCAACCGATGAACTAATTTTTTGCAAATAAAAGTTTGTATCTCTTGCTAATATGTAATTTATTTAAAGTAAAGGGTTGTTTTATAACTGTTTACTTTGATCACCCAAAATTTTAAGCCAAACAACATTACAAGCTCGAATTGACACCTCATGAGAAAGAATTTACAAGGAACTAAAATGAGGAGACAAATTTAATGGGAAAAAATTAAAGATTATTAATCAAATTCAAGCTTCGCACATAACGAGTTTGGAAGGAATAAAGGGCGAATGATATAAATTTTAGATCAAGCGAATCTTCAGAAAAAAAAACTCGCTCAAACTTATTGTTTAATATAATTTTGTACAATCAAGAGTTTTAATCGAAAAGCTACAAACAGTTTTTGAGGTTTGACTTGTTCGGGAGAAAAATGCAGTTAGGTTTTAGATAAATACTGCCAAATGCAAAGGGCCCCTTTCTGCTTTTTAATTTTCGAGGTACCAAAAAAATAAAATTTTAGGTGTTTGTGATTCTACATCGCCTCTAGGCTACTTGAAACCAAGTTTCCTCCATATTCCCTCCAATTTTACAATGAAAAAAATTAATCCAAAAAATTCCCTTAAAGTTTTCTCCAACTTCCCTCCAATTTTACAATGAAAAAAATTCATTCAAAAAACTCCCTTAAAGTTTTCGCCAAATTCCTCCAATTTGACAATGAAAAAAATTCCTAAAAAAACTTCCCTTCAAGTTTTCTCCAAATTCCCTCCAAAAATGTTTTTCAAGGTATTCTTCATATTTCTAACCTAACCAAACTAAACGAAACAAAAAAATTTTTAATCACCTGTGCACCGCAGGGTATTTATGTAAAACTCAGCCGAAAAGTGCTAATTAAAGAAATGTGATGGTTGGGATGGGATGTCAACTTGAGCTTTGAAATAAAAGTTTATACATATAAATATATTGGGTGTGGTCGTATCTAAAGTTAACATGGTGAACGAGTGCTTTGAATATCTCAGAGATGAGCTAAAACAAAGCTTAAATTTTAGAGTTTAAAATATTTAATTGAATTTCATCATAAACAATGTTCAATCAAGTACTGATCACTGATCACAAAACTAAGAAACTCGCGGGGCACGACTGTTGTGCAATGGCAATAAAAGTGTTTGCTGCAATAAAATAAGCGATGATTTTATTGCTTTGTTGGGGAAGGTCTGGCGCAGTCAATACAATTCTCATCATACCCCATAGGTCTTAATTACACAATGACAATGACTCACGACATGACTCGTTAAGACTACTGAAACATAGCAAGCACTATGACTTTAAAAACCACTGAACGTATCCTCAATACTTTGCTAACCACGCCATATGCCTTTGATTACTTATTGCTAGGAGGCCTGCTTTCAAAGCATAAGCTTTTTTATTGCGTACATTTGAGAGCAAAAGCTATAAAGTTAGGGAAGCCAGGCCGGTCAAGTCAAAGTCAGACTTGTTCCTATACATTGTAGTGTAATGTCCCACTTATAATATTCACAACGTTAAGCATTCAACACACTTTACTAGGTTAACCCTTTTAGTTTTACGAGAATACTTGGAATGGAATGTGTGCAAGCAACGCACGGAAGCACAGGCCGGAGCCCACACGTAAAATAGGTACTCGTTACATTGAGAAACCTTTGTTAGTGAGGAAGGAGGGACCTAGCACAAGAACGAGCTTTGTAATGCATCGAAATACCACTCGACTCCAAAGTTATGCAACATCACTACACACAAGGTTTCTATATTGGGTAGGAGCCATGCACCAACCAAACACTAAAACTTTGTAAAGACAGTGATGAGAACACGACCACAAGTAGATTTAAATCAAAGATTTATAAGAGAACCAATTGTCTCTAAGTCAGTCAATTCATTAAGTATTTATGAAACGAATATAAATTTTAACAAGTATGAACATGTCTCATGTAATTATTTAAAAAAGACATAAATGCAGAGATTATGAATAGTTTTCTTCTAGTGTACGTAACATTACAACAAGCTATGTCGCACATAACCCCGAAAGAATAAGGTTCTTGCAGTTTTTCATTTGCAAGGTAACCCAAGCCGGAGCGAGTCAGCTAACTCACAACAGAAACATTTGTCCAAACGTTGGAAGACTTGTAATGATTTGGACAGACAAATGGACGGATTAACTCTAGAAAATCACACTTCCTTTTCATGTTCCTAAAATGGGCTTATGAAAAGGCTTTTTCCTTTCTGTTCTTTTCGAGAAACATACAAAACTTTCTTTGCAGAGCCATCATGGGTACGTAAGGATACGCATGGATTTCACATGGAATGGATCAAATATCCATTCGTCTAGCCTTCATAAAATTCTTTACACAGAAATAATCATAGTTCGTGAGAGGATATGGACAATGGATTTGTACTACAAAAAACTACTACCGCTTGTACATACATGTAATGAACCCCTTTCAACATAAAATGTTTGCCTCCAATTTTTATTATTACAGAATAAACTTGCAGAAGCTCTCGATTCACATAGCGTTTTTTCCTTGAAAAAAGGTGACTGACACAACCATTTCAAATTGGTCCGTTTACACACAGCACCATCCAGTCCAGAGGCCAGCATCATATCCACCACCCAAGCAAGCATTTGCTTTTGTAGCTGCAGTTCCATGTTGTCCTCTGTGAGTGAGGTACTGGACAACGATTTTCATCTATTTTAATTTCTCCAAAAAAAACTGTTATTTCAAAGAAATTTAATAGACTATTTCCGTCAGAATGAAGGCGTTAATTTCGAAAAGAGAAGTTTGTAGTTTGTGAATCAACATATTGGCGAATGGCGTTTATCCTTGTTTTGCAGTGGTGTTGAGCTTAGGCCAATAATGTAAAGGGTTTTTCAGTGCGTGAACGCGTACATGATACAAAGTACTTTTATAGAATTAAGATCTACATGAAAAAATGAAACAATGTATGTTCATACAATCTGCATGTGTGTGTCTTGCAGTGCTTCTTACGTATTTAGTACAGGCTGGCAGGCCAAAAAATTATATAGTGGTTTTTAAAGCCTTTTGAAAGTGGAGGGGTATAGTGGTGATTGCGTCTTATTTAGTGACGACAATGACGCGCTCGCCCAGATTCCCTACTTCGCCATTCTTTCAACGTCTGCACTGGGTTTGAAAACACAAAAAAACAGTAAATCAATGTGTATGTGAACAATGTGAAGAAATTAGAAAATCTTGAAATCAATTAGTTTTAAATTATTGAAATTACGAACCTAACATAAAAGGGTGTTGATAACACTACAGTTAAAATGAGTTCTAAATAAAAATGTACAATACGCCGAGTATATAAGTGCAATAATTTTTTTTAAATGCAAAATACTTTGTTTGCCTTTATCAGTTTATTCATTTAAATAGTTTGCAGTATTATTATTTTAATTAGTTGGGGAATTTTTAAGTCATTTTCACCATTTTCTCAGTGAGCTGCGGTTTGTTAAAAGTGTCGAGTATTGGATGTTGCGACAACGTGCTTAAGTACTTTATACCTAACTGTTAAAATGGATACCAAAAGGAATGTATAAAAGGTACCCTATTATGTATATACGAAATAAAATATTTTTAAAAAATCGTACGGTAACGAGAGATTAACTTTTTAAGGATTAAAACTAAAACTTTATAAAAGTAGACAGGCTCATGTCCGTGCTTGAATAAAATAAATAGCAGAAAAGTATGTAAAAAAACATGACTAAAGCCTCGTGGTGGAGATGAGAGTAGATTGTACTTAGGTACCTACTTATTGACGGAGCCAAGACAAACAATAAAAGAACTTAAGGGAGGGCAAAGTGATAAAGCCTATTCCACATTTTTTTGTAGACTAAAGGATTTAAATTGCTTTTGAGAAAACTTTTTTCACAACTCGATTTAAGAAAAAACCCTGTTCATTCTCCTCGTGGAGTGAAAAATATGTAGAACTAATGTTGTTTCTATTTCCAATGGACTAATTTATTCGTTTTTACTATTTGTTTCAGTTTTGTGAAGAAGTCGCTCCTGTGAGCAATGTCAAAGATTTCTTTAAAATACAATACGTGAACGTCTTCAAATCCCAAAGCAAAATGTCTTTGGAAGGGCGAGCAACGCGAAGCTCCAAGCGGAAGCTTGTTGAGCCTTCATCCTCAACGGAGGACATGATGAGTGCAGAGCAGAAACGTTTGAAACAATCAGAGGAGGACTCACTGCTTCTCACACCACCTCCATCCCTGGCACCGATCCAGCTACCCCCAACGCCTCAACCAGCTTACGAAACACGAAAGTCATGTCGAGAGAAATCAGGCCAACATCAATTGTTTCAACCGTTTGAAACGGATGATTTAATGCTAACCCCACCACCATCTCAACCACCCCCAACCCCTCTACAACAACCTGCAACGCCTCAGCCGGCGTACGAAACACGGAAATCTCGTCGTGAGAGGTTGTCACACAGTCACCTTCCCATGTACCATAATTACCTCAGACCTGGATCAAGTGAAAGTTTTGAGTCGTCCGATCCATCTCTAACGGGATTCCAGCAGGAGGATATGTACGATGACTTTGGACTATTCCTAAATCACAACGATCCTTACCTGGGAGATGCAAACGCAGACAATGACAGTCAAGGAGGGAACGATAGTATGAACACGCCGAACAACTCACCACCGCGTCTGAACATTTCGGATGTTCCCACTCCAATGATGAGGCCAGAGACTCCAACACCGAGACCATCAACACCAGGCGGTGGCTTGCATTACATTGATGGGGACAATGGACTGGACACGACATTCGAGACATCCTCCTTTGTTGGCGTAAATTATGGACCTCCACCGACACCAGCGTGTCCACCACTAAGGGTTGGCCCTTTTTGTGCATCCTCATTGCTTTACGCCTCCATGCAATTGCCAAATTGTCCTAATTCGAGTTCCTCAGCATCTGCTGCACTTCCTCTTAACATTCTTGGCTCAGATGAGGAAGATGAGTCTAACGATACTACTCATACTGATAACAATGAACAGAAAAAGAATAGCATTCCAACTAATAATGGATATAGCGTAGCAATTGGTCTTTCCAGACAAAGAGGGAAATATTCACCGGATATCACTAATCTAGAAGAAGATTACGGTAGCCAGTCAGTGATGGCAAAACATTTGCACAGGTTAAGAATCAGGGCTCCCAGTCGAATCTGTAAAACGAAACAAGCTCCGAAGAACCGAGTGCATAACACTAGACAAGTAAAAAAGGAGCAATCAGGGAAAGAACAAAGTAGCCCTCGTAAATCTATCTTGAAAAAGCGAAATAATGCATCATCGTCATCAAATGACAGAGTTTTTAAAGAACCACAGCTCAGGCCTAAAATAAAATTCATTTATTGCAAGTCACAGTCACCCTTTCGAGAAGAATCAAATGTAAATGAGGATGACAGTAGTAGCACTGATAGTCCTTCCACGTCTAATGATCACGATAGTGGAATAGTTATTCCTTGCAGTTCTGAATCAAGAGTTGATTTCAGTAACGATGTTAGTAAGTCAATCTTCATTACGAAAAAAACACTACCAGATCTATTCCCCATATCTCCAGTAGTTCCAACCAGCATCCCTCAGTCTCTACCTTCTTCATCTCCATATTCTTTGTCTAGTCCTTCTCCATTATCATCCCTATCCACGCCATCTCCTTATTCCTTGCACTCCACATCCCCTCCACCTTTAATGTCATCCACACCTCCATATTCACAGCCTTCAGATTCTCCTCTGCCTACATCCGTACAAGTTATAGTAACTATTTCACAATCCTTGTCCTCTTGTTCACCTCGCGCTTTATTATCAAAATCATCACAAGTCTCACCAGGGGTAGCGGTTGCAACATCACCCCCATCCCCATCACCTCCCATTCCCATCACCAATTTACCGCCACCACAACCTCCATTATCACTTCCTTCAGGTCCTAGCTGTTCCAAAACCTCTCCTTTGCCTAATCCTGTTCTTCCACCTCTTGCGGCAAATCTAAAAGCGAATTCGAAAAATTACCGAAGAAAACCAGCTCCATTGAACAAGTCAGCGCGATCTCCACGCAGTCTAACTGAGCGATTCAATAACGTAAATGACAAACTTTCCATTACGTTAAGTTTTTTTTGAGACAATCAAAAACATTTTATGTTTTAAAAATCATTGTTGGCTGACTAAAAAAATGTAGACGTTTAAGTGGCATGCCTATTGTTTATGAATGGGAATTTTTTTTGAAGTGAGTGACTAAAGATTTATTTTTGATAGATCACTCACAATTCACGTTTTTTTTGGAGGCGCCACTAATTTTTGATGCTCTGTGGAGGAATCACTTTTATATCTACCAGTGTAAAAATACATTATGTGTTTAATCGCGCTTTATTCAATCATCCAAACCGGAAAAAGATTAATTTCATTTCCTATCTTTATTTTCTTTACTGTGGGGCTCAGTGTGTGTAATCTATTTATATATGCAAACGTAAAGTAGGGAAAATCATATTCGCTGCGCATTTACTTATATGTGTATAAAAATATTTTATTAATACCTCTTTGTGTGTGAACCGGCTTTAAATGTGAATTTTAATGGAACCTACTTATTGCTGAACCTAAAATGTGTATGTCATACCCAGTCCACCCAACGTCCATATAAAATCCATGTGCTATCCTCCATCACTTACTTTGTCTATCTTACTTGGGATGGCAAGATTGCAGCAGAAAATCAAACGGAAATTGACAATACTAATTAATTTTAACGAATGATTTATATTCTTCGTTTTCTGTTGCGGCTTCAGCTTAAATATTGCATGTGCATGATGAAATGTGTGTTGTGCTTTATCTAATTAAAACAATATAATGATAACTAACATATTTATATATTATTCTTCATGTATATTACAAAATGCATGCGGAAAAAATGTTTGGGATGTAAATTAATTTTGCCTTATTATCTTCACTACAGTCAAGGAAAAGACCGGATATGCGCGATGGGAACATCATTTCCCTCCGCCTTACAAACTTCATGTCTTACAAAGACTTTTATATGGAGTGGAATCCAAATGTGAACTTCATCCAGGGGGACAACGGGAGTGGGAAAAGTGTAATCATGAACGCTTGTCTCATCGTATTCGGAGGCAAGGCTACACAAACCCAGAGAACCAGTTCGTTGAAGGGACTCATCAAGAAGGGATGTACAGAAGCAGAGATTGAGATTCGCCTCACAAATTACAATGGAACGTTGAAGAAGGTGGACTATGGAGAGGAGATTGTCATCTCGCGGAAGATTAGAGAAAAAACCGGTTCACTTTACCAGGTGATGACACCCAGCGGAAAGAAGAGACCCTTGAAGCAGTCAGAGTTGGCTTACATTATACACTACCTCCAAATTGACTCGAACAATCCCGTTCAGTTCCTAAGACAAGATGAAGCGTGGAAAAATGCAGATCCAGGAAAGCAGCGTTTTAAGGAGTTTAAGGACGCCACTCAGCTTTCTCTCAAGGAGGAAATGCTGAATGAGGCAAGGAACGACTTTAATGCAGTCAAATCCTTGATTCAAGAGAAAGAAGAGGAGTGGAGAGTGTACATGTGGCAAACAAAGAAAGCAAAGGAGCAATACGAACAAATTTTAAAGCTTGAAAAATCACAACATCATTTGCAAGACCTGTGCAACGAGCTTACTTGGGCGAAAGTCAAGGACAAGGAAGATGAAATGTTGGAGTTGAAGTCGAAGAAAGGAGAAACTTTTGAGGCGATAGAGAAGCTAAAGGCAGAGAAAAAGAAGATCGAAGATCAGATTGCAGGCATCAATTCAAACAATGAAAAAAATCAGGTGCTGTTGAAGAAGACAAAGATCATCATGGGTGAGCTTACGGAGGAGAAAGAGCAAAAGTTGGCAGGTCTCCGGGAGAAGAAGCGAAAGCAAAATCAAGTACGTTTAGAATTCAAAGCGATGGAAGATCGAATCAAGAGGTACAGAAAGGATATTGCAACTGCACAGGCTCAAATGAAAACTGTCACTGTAGATTACGAGGAGGAAAACAAAAAATATTATAAGGTGATTGAAAATTGTGAAACAATGTTAAAGGAGAAAGAAGAAGCACTTAAAGTTTTAAGGGACAATCGGGACAAAATCATGAGTGAATTGAGTGAGTTCAAAGCAAGACAAATTGCAGGAAATAACAATCTAAAAAAGTTGGAAGCCAAACTGAGTAAGCAGCACAGAAACTTTTAAATTATTTAAAAACAATTAAGCTTTATTTATTTACAATTAAACTTTACCACAAACTTTAATTTTAGAGCAAAGCAAACAAGAATGCGAAAAAACAAGCAATTTTGGACCACAAGTGACAGAACTCCGAAAAAAGATTAGCGAATGTAACGACTGGAGGATACCACCCGTTGGGCCTTTGGGAGCTTATGTTACAGTAAAAGTATGTGTTTCACATTTTCAACAAAATAACGTTTTTTTTTTTTGATTTACTGAAATGATACATTTTCATTGTAGGATCCAAATTATGTTCTACTCATCGAGAGAATCCTGTACAACTCCATGTTTGCCTTTGTAGTACAAACAAAAGAAGATTTCAATAAGCTCAAAGATCTCAAAGCGCAAGTGATAAGGAGCAAAGGTGTGGGTCCTAAGGATCCCACAATTCTTTACGTTCCAGGCCTCAAGCTTTATGTACGCATATTATGTTATAATATTGCTTGTGTTTCTTATTGGTAGAGTAAGACCCAATGTATTCAAGAAAAAAACTGATTTTTGTATCTTTCATTTGTGTAGGACTATTGCGCGAGGTTGGAGACACTTGAAAAGGAGAAGCTAAGGGGATTTTGTACAGTGATGAGCAAGCTTGAAATAAAAGACCCAATTGTAAAGATAGGTTTAATTGAATCAACGCATTGTGAGCGAATCATTCTTTACAAAAAGTTTGAAGATGCGAACACAGCTTTGATTGATCCGAGACGAGTTCCTCAGGAGGTTGCACATGCGTACACTTTGGACTGGTACAAAGTGAACATCCGTCCCTTCTATCAATATGTTCCAGTACGACAGAAGCAGAAAGCAGAGTTCCTTTCCATGTCCAAAGTTAACGAGAATATTGAATACCAAATCAAAAAGGAAATTGCGGAAGAGAAGGCGGTGCTAGAAACATGTCGAAAAACCTTAGATGGACATCGTGAAGGAAAAGAAATCCGTCCTGGCCTCATTGTCCTTCTAAATGACGAAGATAGAAAGATTCACGAAGTAAATAAGGAGATTAAAACGCTTCGGGATCGGATAAAATTTGCCAGAAATTCAATAAAAGACAACCCAGCTTCGCAACATAAGGACCTCGAAAGTGAGATGAAAATGGTCAATGATATGCAAACGGAGTTAGAGCGGGAGACAAATGCTAAGGAAGAACTACACGAAATGTTGCAAACTTTGGAGATGGAGATTAATGAAGTGAATGCATCCAAATCGGAAATCGACAAGAAGATGGATGAATTACAAAAGCAGATAACCTCGATCGAAGGCGAAAACCAAAGTATTCATCGTAATGTGGCAAAGCTACAAAAACAGATTGATGGGTACAAAACCCAAGTTGGGAGGCTTGATCAAGAGTTCGAAAAGCTCAAGAGACAGGAAGGAAAATGTACGGAGGCGATGAATACAATGTTGGCAGAGGCAAAGGTGTGGGGTGACAGGCCTAAGGATCTTCTGTAAGTTTTTCCTAAAACAAGCAATCTCATAAAGTCTCTGCCCATAACTGTAAGTTTTGAAAACTACCAAACAAGTTGCAAGGTATTCAATTGCTTTTCCAAAAATTATTTTGCAGTCGCACGCCAGAAATGGTACAGAGAGAACTTGACGATCTGGAGGTTTTCCTGGATCAGAACAAAGATAAACTAAGCAGCAAGAAAAGAATCCTCACGGACTACCTAAACAGCAAAGCTCTTGTTGATCAAATTACACGGGAAATAAATTGCATAAAAACTCTGATAGAAGTGAGTCTCAGATAAAAATCTCAAATAAGTGTAATATCTATCTAAACTCATCATAATTAACAATTTCTTCTACTTTCAGAAACTTAAGCCGTATATCAAAGTAAGCGAAGATGTTTATGAAAAGATGAAGAAAAATCTAGGAAATATGTTGCAACAAAGCTTTCTTGGTCTCGTGGAAGCTCATTCGACAACGGTAAGTTGAACATGATATAATAATTAAAGGACTTTTTGACACGTGTTGTTTTCTTCTGTTTTTAGGGCCGGCTTTTGGTGGACTGGAGTAGTGAAAGTATTGTGTACTACATAGCTCCAGACAAACAAGCTGAAGTAAGGGCTAGGAAAAATTACATGAAAAAAGATGGAGAAACTGTGATAGCGGACAAGTAAGCGTACACAGTAGTACTCATCTATTTTTTTTGTATCGGGTGTTCTATACTAATTATTAAATATGTTGCTCATTGATTCCACCTTGTTTTCCAGGACGGGGATAATCAACTACTTCAATAGTTTGTCTGGAGGAGAGCGCTCCAAATGTTTGGTTTTGTTTGTAATGGCGATGTGGCGAATTACAGATTTGCCTTTTCACATGCTTGATGAATTCGAAGCTTGTCTTGATGATCAAGCCAGAGGAGGACTACATGCCACCTTACTCACTCATGCTAGAATTCATTCGGATGCCCAATTCTTTATAATGACACCTTTACCACTGCCTCCCATTCCAGAGGGGGATCCTCTCTTCACTCACCATCATTTTAGGAAACGGTCAGTAGTTTTTCACTCCATAACGGGTTCTCGAAAGCGACTTCTTAATGGCGCCATTGACTGTGACAATTCCTCTTCTTCTGGATTTGGCGATGAAGATACTGGCACAAACTTTGAACGGCAAAGGACATCCTCAAGACGGGGAAAACACCTCGATGCATAATAAGCACTTTAACTTGAAAATTTAAAAATTCTTATTTTTTTTTCATCAACACAAAGAAAGACTGAGATAATGTTAAATTTTCAGTTAAAGAAACCCACTGCTTCATTTATTAAGCAGTAAAAGCAATACATAGTATATTTAACATTCTCATCGTCACAAAATAAATTAATGAATAACCCCGAAACACTACTTCTAGACGTTTCTGAAAGTTTTGCCTCTTGATTGACTTGTTTAGATTGCAAGGCTCAGCACTCTCTCAAATGATAATAAATATTTGATATTTTTGAACATTTTCCAAGTACAAGGACTAAAAACAGTTAAAGTAATATATTTTATGGGAAAAATGTCGTTCACCATATTATACGTATGAAACCTCAGGAATAATAAGTTTGCACTTGTTTACTTCAATAATAAAGACATCAGCATAAAGCGATAATGATAATAAAAGTAGCTTTGTCAGACGTAAAAAATCTAGCTCTAAACATCTATACGTACAATGTAAATATCAATTCGCCGTTATTACTATTTAGAAAATATTTGGTCTAATTGTTAGATGTTATTTATACATGTGTGTAGTGTACATGGTGTAGAAGATCTGCGTTGTATATTTTTTACCTGTGCATTTCTGGAACACTTATTCTGAAATAAGTAATAATAATAGCAAATAATTGTTTTTAGAATGCATATATAAACAAGCAAAAAAGTAAAAATTGTTTTTGTTGAATTTGGAACACCGGTTAAGCCGTAGATTAGGTAAGAAAGACAAAGGAAAGAAATAATAAATGAACAAATGAAAGAATTTGTTTTTACTTTAATTGTTCTAAAAAGTATTCTTTACACAAGTAACTTATTCGTAGAATAAATGAGACGAAAAATTTGAAAAAATAAACTTATCTATGCAAAAATTATGAAAATAGCTTAGTCATATCATGATTTAATACAGAATTACAATAAAAATAATTTTATTGTCGTTTAATAATTGCTTAAAAATTTGTTAATTAAAACTTGTTTAAGTCAGTTTGATATTTATGGGGTTTCGTTTTTTGGTCTATTAATGACCGCAGTTATAATAGAAAAATGAAAAGGGGAAATTTTTACAAATAAACACGGATTGTGATGAGTCTATGAAAATTGAAAAATAAATCTAGTTAAAAGCTATACTTACGTAGCTACAGTTCCTTGCCATTTGTCATCCCCAAGTTTAAAATGAATTAAGTTGTTAATACAGCTGTAGCCACGTAGCTGAGAGCGAGAGAGAGGTTCTCAGAATAGTCGA
>JAHZMX010006551.1:0-12409 GCA_027743895.1 Seira musarum | reverse complement strand
AAATATTATACCTTGCAGGCATGCTTTTCGTTCGTCACCTTTACCTCGCAAATGTATCCCGTAACATCATTCTTGTCTTCCACTTTGCTTTGCTAGGTAATGTAGGCTCATGCAAAGGCAGTCTTTCAGCAGACAGATACGGATTTATGATTTTCACGTCGATCTTTATTCTTCCCTAGTTAACGCCTATCTGTAGGGTACTTTTAGGCTTGTAATTATGTAACGCGGTGACAAAATCTTAATTTTTTGAGAGAGAAAATTCGATAGCTTCAGTGTCGGCCTGTTGTAGTGTAGTCCTGGAACATCCAAAAGAACGCAAACAGACAGAATAGGAAGTTGATGGCATACTTTCTTGTCCACACATATAAAAAGACCATTTTCCCAATTATATTGAGACTTCTACCTTATTCCACTAGTACACTATAAGAGCTGATGTGGTTATAACAACGCCCCCGGAGAAATCACATGTTCGTGCATACGTCACAATACTAAGAATTCATTGTGTAGTTCAAATGGCCTTGAGATATTTAGGAAGAGAATGCTCCTGGAGATTGGAAGCCTATTAGACCGTGCGCAACAACGACAATGACATCTATATTTCTTTTTTTATTAAATGTAAATCGTCATCATTTAAATCTTGATGACGTACTTGTAATGCTGTTTTCCGAGTTCTGGATGAAAGTCTCTTATGTTACCCATACATGAATGCCTTCGGATCGTACTGCTGCAAGGTTGGTCAATTACTAAGAACTTTGTTGGCTTTTAGGTATCGATTCCTGTCCCAAGCAACTTCAAACACTTCCTTGGTAATGGTCATTAAACGGTCGGGGTAAGGTCTTTCTCAATCTTTTCTAATCTTCATTGCACAAGTAATCCTCCTAATGTTTATGCTTCTGGCTCTGGCACGAAAAAGACATACATGAGGGTTAATTTCCGTGTATTGTATCAGAATACCTTTTTTCTGCTTGGTTTATAAATCAAAATTATGACTGTATGAATTAATAAATGATAGGCAGTGTCACGCCAGGAAGGTCTTTAGTTCAGCTTTACATCACCTAACCAACTTCAAAGATATGAAGTTGATAGGCGCGTAAACAAGCAGAGTAGAACCAAGCAGATTGAGTATGTTCCTGGAAGATGATAAGTAAATCTCCAAAAAATATGTTGGTGAACACAAAGTAAGCATACTTATGTGAGGAGAATTACTTTTTTCCAAAACTGGGTGAAAAGAAATTTAAAAAAAGAGGAATATTCAGAGTACAGAAGCGACGTTTAAGGTTGCAAAGGTAATGATGACTCTTAATCATTCGATTTTCCTGAAAAGTAGTAAAATCAACCTGATAAGCGTAGTAGCATATGCCAGTTTGTGTGGAGTTTTACCAAAATTCTTTACATAGCAGGAGCCTGATGCAACACAACCTTGGGAATCATGCAATAAATAAATGCAGCATGAACAAAGAGTAAAAACAGTCACCATAATTTTGTGGGCTTTTAAGAGCAATTACATTTCAGAGGTGGCAGTCACCATGCATTTTAATACATTGAAGTAAAATCTCGATGGCATGTGTGAAACAGAGGTTTACAAATGTTTACACACTTTGTGGCTGCGTTACCAGGAATCTTCTTGGCATAAAAATATTGATTTGTATTAGTAAAACTGTCGTCAGCGAGAAGTGATGCTTTTTTAAGATTGTATGAGCTTATAAGCTTTTATGATATTGCATGCTCGAGGACAGTGGTAAACTACTTTATTAAGCTTGTTGTGATGATTTACGAAGAAAGGAAGCTGATACTTTAGTTTTAACTAAAATGTTCTTGAGAGAATTAAAACACATTGCCGGGATTAAAAAACGCTCAAGATTTTAGACGATAGGTATACTTCTACTTTCTTGATGATTTCGTGCAGCATTTGCATGTGTGGAGAACCTAGGCATGTTTAGTACTTTTTGAACCAGCAAGTTGCATTACCTGGAATCATCCTCGAAGAGAGATACTAATTTCTGACTTGTTCTCAGGTAAAATGCTTTCTCCCGTAAGTTTTATTACTGCAATTTCAGAACGGTAACATAACCCCATCATATATGCTAATACAGAGAAATCCGAGACTACTGATTCCGGGGATTTGTTTGAAAAAAAGGAATATTGAGATTTGCTATTCTTTTACGCTATGCATATTAAATATAAACACACGCGGCTACCTTGACTCAATACGTATTTTTAATTTAAGTTTTTTTTGCAATTTTTGACCACTTTCTATTTAAACTCGTTTGAGTTTTATCTGTGATCTGACACAAGGTATTTTGATATAAAATGGCTTAATGGCGAAGCCGTTTCATGTAATATACGCAGTTTTGAGTTAGCGATTTCCACAAACTCACGTAGTTTACATTCTTTCTGACACAAACGTACTCATTATGAAATCGTGTTGAATCTAAGAATGAAATTAATTGCTAAAAAAAACTTTTTCCAAGATATTAAGATTCTTCTTTTTTAATTGTAGGGTTAAAATTGAAAATGTCTGCGTTTTTTTTCTCCTGCCTACAAAATTATTCTTCGAAAAATTTTTTTGTGCTTTATTGCAACGCCAGAAAGCATCCCGTGAGAAAAAATTTAACTAACTGGATTGTGTTACTGAGTAATTTGCATATATTCTGATTTCTTCAATTTATGGCAGCATTTATTCTATTTACTCTTTAAAAATGTGTACGCATGAATAGTTGAAAATTTTCCGTGCTTTGAAAGTAAATACAACCCCTACTGAGGTAGAACAGAAAGTCCTGTGAGTGTTTTGCTCGCCACAGTTCAGAGTTTTTCATATGTCTAATATGTTCTCATGTTCTACGGTGAAAACATTGATTTAAGCCAAACAACGTTTCCGAAGATCACAGGAAAGCTTTTTCCCTCAATTTTTTTTTGTAAAAACTTTTATTTTTGCAAAGTTTTACTTTAGAACGTTTGGGTTTGAACTTTTCTTGCAAAATTATTTTATTCTAGATACGCTTTGGATTTCTTAAATGGGAAATTGCATGGGAAAATAAGTGATTCCTAGAAACTGCGCATTTTATAAATTGTTGATACTAATGGCCAATACTAAGTCTTTGCATTAATTTTGGCAGAAAATCCAATAAATGGCAGTTTAGATGAGTAAAATATTAACTTCGTTCACAGTTCAAAAGGGATTAAGTTATCACAATTAGATCTTTCACAGTCTGGTCGAACCTGGTCGGCACGTATAATTCTCATAATGAGAATCTTTTAACATGAATTTGGAAGGATTCTTTAGTGCATGTTATTCAGAGAAACCCATCTTTCCACTTTCCTTTAAGATTAAACATTGTGCCTGTATATGCAATAATAAGTGATAGACCGTGAAAATGTTAAAAGCAGTGATAGCTGTCCTTACTCTTTTTCTGGCATTCTACTCGCCAAAAAGGCCAAGCACTACAGCTTTGTCTGTGCCACCAACTTCAAAGATGAAAACTTAGAGTTGGCTTAAAATCAAGAATTGCTGAACCCAGCAGATTAATTAATTGCGTTACTGAAAGACGAATAGACAATCTCCGGAGAAAATGCTGGTGCGTACTTTTACATGCCGGAAATTGACATACATTACCCTTTTTCCAACGTCAGTTGCCTGAAAACCGTGAAATGAACAATACTTAAAAGCTTTATAGGAATATACAGAAACGATAATTAAATTTACAGCAGTAAGGATGATAACTTCATAACCAACGTTCTTGTTCAAGTATGTTAAAGTTAAAGCGCCTGATACAATACAAACCTGCAATCAATACATGCAACATGAGAAAAGAGCAGGAGCAGCAGGAATTTAATTTTGTCGCTGTTTAAGACTTCTTACATTGCAACGGGAACTAGCTCTGAGTGTTTATAAAATACATTAAGCTACAGGCTTATTGGCATTGTATGGAGGTTCCCAAAATTACAGTTTTTATGGACTGTGTTAACCTATTTGGTGGCTCTTTACCAGGATTTCTCTGAGGTTGAAAATATTGATTTTTAGCTGCCGTTTACAAAGGAATGCATGTATGAGATCACATGAGCTTTATGACAGAGATGAAAACCTATAAGTACTGTTGTAATAGGAGGCTTTTCTTGAAAAAAAACTGAAACCACTTATGGGATATAAATACTGCTCTTTTAAGCAAAAGGCAAGGTTTTATTTCCTTAAAGATTTTACTTTACTGCATTTGTGTGCGTCCTTAAGCCTGTTTAGCAAATTATGCTTGATCGGCCGCACTTGCTATATCCAGATAATTTTTATGTGAAATAATCTTTGCAAAATATATAAATTTATGACTTGCACGCAAATAAAATGTTCTTTTCCGTAAGTTTAATTTTTTCACTGGCATTTTGGAATGGTAATATTATCCAACCTGATTTACTAATAAGGGAAAACGTAATACTCCTATTTCATAGGATTTGTTTAGATGGCTGGAAATGCGAATTGTCTTACTGCATTTAACATATATCTTTGTTATTTTTGTCAGCAAGTAATGGTGTTACTTGACAAGGAACGATGCCAAATTGGCAAATCTTTTGGAATTTCATTGGAAAAAGACAGAAGAATTAATTATCTCCAAGTCTCCACTCGAATGCATGTGAGTATGTTTGTTTTTACGTTCTTGTGAATTGCGTAATTTTATTTTGCTTGTTAGCAATTTGTCTTCAAGCTAACTTTTGTTGTTTTTATTTGGTCATTAGCCACTTTTTTATTATGCATTAAGACCACTATTTCTTAGCACGAGGCACTTAAAATGTTGCTGAAGAAAGTAGAAAATTGTTTCTAAATTAAACTGAAAACATGAGTTTGTAGGAAAGAAACACACACTTTACGACAATGACTGCATTAATGGAAATAGTAACATGCGGACTTTTTATAGTCTTAAAATGTAAGACCATACATATGCTACGCTTCCACTTTTTTATATTCTTCGGCCTGTGAACGTCGTTCTTTTCACTCATCACTACGTGAGCATATTTCTAGGAATCTTCTTTATTAAAAATATTGATTCATGGCAAACGTAGGGCAAGTCTATTTCCCGTTCTAAATTTCTTCCGTTAGTGACAATATTTCTGATGATCAGCAATGCGATTTACCAACCTGCAAAAATATAATGGCAAAGTCGGATCATGCAATGTACGCACATTTAGGTTGGGGATTTCTGGAAACTCACACAGCTTATCTCTTTCCCTCTTATATGATTACAAATGCACACAGGGCGAGAACATCTACGTAGATTTCTATTATAACATAGATTGTTAGAAGAACTTAATCGTATTAGAATACTTTGGCATTTCTGGAAAATTCCGGAGAGGCTATTGAAAATTTTTGCGATTCGCTAGCTTCTTCATAAACTTTATCCGTCTAAATATTCTGTTACTAACTGCTACTTTCGAACGCATTGCTTGACAAACAAAATTAACAAACTGCACGTCGGACTCCTTCCTATTTTGGTGGGTCGCATCGATTCCATTTGTTTCTTGAGAGTGCATAGAAAGTGAAAGCTGATAATACCTTCTACTTTAAAGTTCAAAGAAGTCTTTCTCAAGCTGTACAGTCCTGCGAGTTTATTTCTCACTTCAGCTCATTCATTAAATTCGTTAAATTCGCACTTTTGCACAAAACGAGCATAATGTCGTGTTTCTTCGGATATGTTTCAAAATGCACGGCTTTTGTAAAGGGCTGAGTTTGTACATGCCACAAGAAGAATGTTTCCCAAAAAAGAAATTTAAGGAAACATTGGAGTTTCTTCTCCATCACTGTGAGAGGAAATTTTGCGCTGACACTTTTGAAATCTTCAGAAATGTATTTAAATGTTTTTTCCTAACCAGAATAGCAGGCCAAAGATTAATCCTAATTAGGCCTGCATAGATGCCGGTGTCAAACAAATTTCCGAGGCATTCGCTTCTTCATAATTTTTTGGAATAATCAATTTCCACATTTTTATAGTAAGTTCTGAAAACAATACATATAAATGTTTTTCTGACACACTTGTTTGTTTTTTTGCAGGCTGTGATTATGGCAGGCGCACCAAAATATGACAAAGATTTTCCCTGGCGGAGGTGTACGCGCTGCAGCAGACATACTGTACACTTAAAAAAAGATTCCATACCTGATTGATCCAACGTAATGTGTTATTTTCTTCCTCCAATTAATCACCAGGTCAATGAAAAGGTATGCCGAAACTATTTTACATTTCTCATGAAGGTACACGGCAAAAACCACACAAATGGATGCAGCGAACCAAATCTTTTTTAAAATATTTTTCCCAATACATTCTTTCGTAGGAAAAAAATAAGACCTGAGCTCGATTGTAGTTTCACAATAATGTGCGTAGAAGTAATGATTTTACACCATGTGCATATAAGTTGGGGTTTTAACTATGGCACAACAGAAAGAGCTTTTCGTGTTTTGTCTATCAAAAATCACGTATTTTGACGGTTTATGCATTTAAATAATCCCAAAATGACGCAAGAAGAACAATTTGAGGATCGTAAGATGCGGAGGAACTAGATATGTCACAAATTTCAAAAAATTGCTTACCCAATTTACCCATGCAAATCAGGGACTCAATGACTTTTACTATTAGAATCACCGTAATCTGAACAATTTTTTTTAGAGTTAGTCATGAAACTCAACAACGCTGTGGGAATTTCATCATCGATGGACAGCACCATTTTTCAGGACCCTTTATCGACTTAAAAATATGTGAAAATATCCGATGATATTGGCATCATAAATTTCGCCGCGTAAAAATCAATTCCTTTTTAAAGCAGTATCTTTACGATACAATGTATTTTTTTAACACATTTTCATTCATAGAAAATGCATACCTGGGATTGCAGTAATAAAAGCAATTCGAATTAATTTTTAAAACAATTTATTCGGTTCTCATTATCTTTACAGTTTCCAAGAGATTTGGGATTTCATGATTAACGAAAGACGAGTGTCGAGCCGGGGATAAATGTCTTTTCTCATTTATCTTCCAGCCTCTTCTCTGGTGCAAAACTGAGTTGTCGGAGTACTTCATATTCTGCCGGAAATGGTTTTGCAATATTTTTTTGCATTCACATTCGAGATAGCATGTAGGGTACATAATGTACCCAGATCCCAATGCTGCTTGGGGAATTGAAAGCAGAGATGCTCCTGTGACAAAAACTGCGTCCCTATAAAAGCCTTTGACCATAAATCCAGATGCTCAAAAACATGGAAACACGGGCGGATAAAATACCAACAGTGACGGAAGGTCAAACTCGCGTAACAGGTAACTGTACCTTCCCCCAGCCGGAACAGTATGACCTGATTGCAGGTGAGTTAGCTATAAAATAAATTTAAAAGCTGTAGTCAATTAAATTTCAAACCTCAGAAGTAGTATTATAACTTTTTCTACATTTCCACAAACACTTTGCCTTACGTGAATTTGAAGTAGAAACCAGGTCGACTGACCTCGTTGATGATTCCACATGATAGTTACAGGTAGAGTGGAGAGAAAAGAAGTGATCAGCACATCTGATTTAATTTTTTAACGTCACCGCATCAAGGGCTGCTAATTTTTAAGACGTCTACCCACCAAGATTAACACCTTTGACTTTACAATTTTGGCCCCTAGTCCATCTGTACCGTTGCCACAGAATATTCTTTCAACAAAGGCCTCGTCATGAACCTTTATCAAAGTCAATCCACGACGTCGTCAATATATCTAAATTTTAGTGAACTCATGGTGAATAACATGACTTCAAATGATTACGTTGGTCCCAGGAAACTGTTATGTTTTAAAGGACAAAATAAGCGAATAAAAACATTTCCGACTCAACCATCTACGACTGCAATTACTTTTGCTACCAAACGACAATATACATCAGCAATTGAGAAGATGTCAAAAAGAATTCGTGTCAGCAAGGAGAGAACAATTGCGACTAACAATAACAATGTGGACCTAACTAACAAAGCTATGACTCTAAGTGTCCCAAATTCCATCAGTCACAGCACTCGCAGATCATTCAAACTCACTAAAGGCTAAGATTCTCCACTGAACAAAGGTATGTGGCCTTAATATCACAATAATTGCTTATTTATTTAAATGGCATTATAAAAACATGAAGTAGAAAAATGAAGCATACAGTAACTTGTTGCACTGTACAAAAGATACAAATGTACTTTGTTACAATTTGCTATGTAATGTAGTTTTTTCATTGAGTGATGTTGTATAGCTGACATTGTGTTTGAATCCAAAAAATGCAAACTCAACGATTTTTGTACACCCGTGGAGCATGTTACGTTTTTCCTGGAATACTAAAACGTAGGTGTAAGTCATGGATGGCTATGGGATTGAGACAACTCGTTTCTACGTCATATATTTGGCATACTAGAAAAAAGAAAAGTATGCGTTTTTAAGCATATGAGCTAGCACAACGTGGTTTGGAAGCTAAACAAAAAAGAGAAAGTAGTAACTAGCGGAAATTGTTACGCCTCACAATACTGTAACCTGAACGTAGTTTTATTTCCTGAATCGACTTCTTTGTCTTAAAAAAGTAAGCAAGTAGTCAAGCATTCAAACCCGTAATTATTTTTATAAAATCATACAACTTGAGAGCCAAATGTTGAGCTGTCAGGATTTTGATTATAGGAGAAAGCATTGGCTGAATTGTACTTATCAATCCCCTATTTAGCATAAACTTTCACTTCATTATGACAAGCTGTAATAACGGCTTTTACCAATCTCTCAAGGAACTGGTGGTGGAAAGACCAAAAATGATCGGAGAAAACAAAACACCGGCATATGTTTACCATCAAAACGGCTTAATATCAAGTGAACGGGAAACGCCAAAACGGCATTAATGCAATCGAAAATATCAGCATTAGTTCAGCTTATCGTTCGTTCGCAATATAGACAAATAGGTTACACCTAAATTTCCTTAGTTAGCTCAATCAAATGTATTAAAGTGAATTGATTTGAGTACATGAGTTTTGCTTGTGCGGACTCCTGAAAACCTCATCAGTTTCGATTAATTGAATTGGGGTTTGTTAAAATCTATGAAAACTTGCAGATTGGACCTTTGCTTTTTTCTGTGAAAAGGCTTAAACCAAATAAAAAAAGATACTGTTAGCTACCTTAAAATCAATTTTTCATGCACAAAACACTGTTTTTAATACTTGGATTTTGTTCCTATTATACCTTGTTTTAGCGTAACATAAGTGATTTCTCATGAGTTCATTCGATTCCTGTTTATCTGAAAAAATGTGTTGCTAGTTTTGCAACACAGTAAAAAAACCTCAGTAATAGTTATAATGAATTATTAGCATTTACTATTTGCTTAATGTCAAAATGCTGTATAATTTACTTCCTCTGTAATGAGTTCTCCCTATTCTCTGTATCAAGCTTTACGGCTGATCCTTTTAGGCATTGACAGATTTCGATGGCCTTTCCGAACTTCAATTAACTTTGAATTGCGCTCATTTAAACTTATTGCAGACATACCACCTACGTCTGACGTTGGAGGAAAAAGAAGACTGAGTCATCGAAAGCAATCTCCAATACCACATGTGCTAAAGCCACTGACAAGAAATGTGCAAGGTTGGGTTCTCTCAGATTCTCAAACTGACTTCACCATTTGATAGAGCATCAAAAATAGTGCAAAGAGTGTGAAAATAAGCTTTAGGATAATCTTAGTGGAGTTTTAAACATGGTAAACGTCATTTACCATTCGTTCTTAGATATGACTACCAAAAATTAAAATTTTTAACGCGAAAAATCATAAACATAATTTCAGACGAGGGAATATTACGCAGTTTTGGTATAAAGTTTTATAATTATACATCACGGACGAATTTTGAAAATTTTTTGTTTTGCTACACTCCATAAAAAGTATCCAAAAGTTTCTGGTTGCAAAATTTTAAGGCGACAATGAACCAATAATAGGGATCATGTTGAGCTGATTTTCACACCACATGCACTATTTTTTATGCTCTATCAAATGGTGAGCTCAATTTGATAATCGGAGAGAACCCAACCTTGCACATTCCTCGTGAGGGAAAATGAAGACTGCTGCGGCTCATATTGTTATCGTTGGAGGAAGTCTTATTGCGCTGTAAAGGTTGCCCCGTATTATGTCATATGAAATATCGCATCCCGCCAACAGTTAGAGAACATTTGATGCCACATCCTGGCACTGCAATTTTAACAAATCGATGAAACATGCAGAAAAGGAGGTCAGGAAAAGGAGGAAAAGAAAAAGTTTTGTCTTCCTGCTCCAACCAATTAGAACCTTTTGCCTGTGTTCTTGCAATACTACTGGTAAGTACTTATTCGTAAACCCACGTAAACCGTTTTTATTATTAAAGCAATAAAAATTGTGCAAAATATTCAGTTCCAGAAACCAGATGAGGATCGGGAAGAAATTTTAAAGTGCTACAAATCAGTTAAAAAATCTTGTTGGACAGCATAGCCCATTCTATCTTGAACTATTCACATCCTTCGAGCAAAATTAGAAAAAATTCTTTAAGTGAAACACAAAGTAACTTTACAAGTGGTTTCCATTTTGTAAATAATGTCTTGATCCTGAAACTAATGTCCAGTAGACACATGCAGTATAAACATACCAATTTATATTGAAAAGAACAGAAATAATACGTAGGCAAAACAAAGCGAAACGCCGAAAGATAAAAAATAAACATATCTTAGGTAGATTAAGGTTTACTAAATGCTACCCTATTTTGCTGCAAGTCCTTAAATACGTTCACTCAATACTAATGTATCAGGTAGAATACTTTACTTATATTTGTGATGATGTACTCTGATTCAAATACTTAACATAAAGCACACTAGATTGAAAATTATATCTCGTTATCCCCCATCGCATGCTTTTATGGTGTATTTTTGAGTATTTAGGAAATTTTTTTGAACGATTTATTCGTTTTCAGACGAAATTTATGGGAAACTTGGATACTAAATGTATATAATACTGGATGAGTGCATTTGATCATAGGTACTTCATAAGCTTTCTAATACATATTGACTGAATTCATGAAAGGCTTGTAGCTGTTTAGTAAGCAGTCATGCACAATAGTTAGTAGCAATAGTTAGGTACCATACTTGGTAATAAACTATTTCCTTAATACAGACGATGTAACAAAGTCAAATTTTCTCTTGCAGTGGAGGCTAGTATGTTTTTACTAAATTACTAGTTTAGCAGATAAAAATACCTTTAAATAGAATAAGTTGCTAATATTTAAGCAGAATTTGTTAGAAAATGTTTTCAAAAACGTGCTTGAAAACAAGTTTTCGCAGTCGCTATCCATTGCCGAACAAAAAATTGTACATATCTGTATTTTAATTAGGGATTCTAGTGTATATACGCGTATTTTAATTGTGCAGTGTAGTTTTATACATACATTAAGACTCTTACAAACAAAATATCGTCGTACTAAACAAACCAAGTGTAAATAATTTAAGCCCACTGTGTACTTAATCTTGTTCCTTTGCCATCTTCTCGTCGCAGCTATCAGGAAAACATTTTGGCGATTCAGTTCCGCGTAAAGTAAAGAATACAAAAGTTAAATGGAAAATTCGGGTGAAGTGCCAGTGACTGAATGGAGGAAGAACGTTCCGGTCCTGAGGCAGAGCAATATATTCAAAGGTGTTAATTTGGGTGGGCAGACGCCGGCAAAATTATCAGCATCTTTTCGCTAGCGATAAAAAGTAAATAATTTACGCTGATCATTATGTTTACAATTCATCTTTTTTGCTCTTCATTCTGCCAAGGAACTGACGTATTGGTATCATCAACGAGGTCAGTTGACTTGTTTCGCATTTCAAATCAACTAAACGCAAATTTTCTGTGAAAATATTAAACCAAATGAGAATAATATCCCAAAGGGTGGCATTCTAATTAATTACAAGGCACAATTAGACAGATCGTGCCATTCGGGTTTCAAATAAAATGGCGGGGTTCCAGCGGAGCATAAGCCAAAATGAAGTGAGTAGAGAATACCAAACTCTATCAAATCCTGAAAACACCTTGGCACGCCGTGGCCCCTCTTTGAAAAAAGTCACGATTTACGAAAGTTGGGTGAAACAGCGAATTAGGTGAGCCATCGTGCGCTTGCTGCTGGATATTCTGTCCCTCTGTGTTCCTGTTCTGATCGTGCATTTCGACTGAAAAAGATATAAAGGAAACTTAAAATTCAATTCGGATGGATTATTCACGGCATTTTGTTTCTCATTTGATTGGGAGCAGAATTTTTAAAGGGCTAACTGTAAGGTTTATTAAACGATACTGAAAGATGTGGTGGTACGCCGTTGCACATCACCCCAACCTCAACATGATGAAACAGGAAAACCCCGCTCCATCCTGAAAACCAGACACGCGTCCAAGCCCATGAGCTACG
>JAHZMX010006550.1:0-17824 GCA_027743895.1 Seira musarum | reverse complement strand
ATCCATCTGACGGACAGACGGTCACGGCAATCTCAATACTCGCTTAGCTACGCTCAGCTACGTAATAAATTATGTGAAGTGTAAAAAATAATGCATTTCTATCTATATAGTATATTATCATATCTTGATAGCTCTGCTGACAAGACATTTTTTCTCCTTGTTTATGGCCCGGATAGCCTTCGTATTCAATTGATAGGGGATTCCAGTGCCGATTTATTTGTTTCTGCAAAACATGATAGGAAATGCCAATATGCTTTCTACACATTGTAATACTTGTTAATGCCTAGTACTGGATGTCCAGAACGTTACTTCGTATTAGCATATTTTTTCTGGGGGCCACATCCAGATATTGTTCTACATGTTAAAGGGTCTATGCGATTCGGGCAAGGGGCAATGAAAAGAATTGATGGCTTACGTACGGAACGAGATAAATGAGAGAGTCAGTCAGAGTCAAAAGTGGTTTTGAGAACGTCGTTGTGGTTTAAAGGGGGACCTATGGGATGAAACGGGGTAAATAAATTTGGCGAAAGTATGATACCATGTCATGCCACTACCTCCACCACCGATACTGTTTCATGGTCAAATAACCCTCTGGCATAACTTTGCTTTCCTCGTCTGGAGTAATGGACACTTGGTACAAGTCTAACCTTCAATAGTTTCACAAGTGTTTGGTAAAATTAAATAGATCCAAGGAAATGTACGGCTTGGACAGTCCAAAGTCAAAACTGACTGTTCATTTGAGTGTGAACGCTTGTCGAAAAATAAATATGCCCAGCAAAGCCGAAACCCTGGATTACATTTCATGGATGACCCGCTTTGAAAAAAATCGCATTTGTGGTCGATTTAAAAGGCTAAAGGTGAAACTAATTTTTATTCATTGCAGAATGGATGGAGGAGGCTGTGTCAAAGGCTGAGATCTTGCGGCTCATCTACCAGGGCCGCTTCCTTCACAGCAATGTGACGCTGGGTGCCCTTGGCCTCCCTTTGGGCAAAACTACAGTCATGCACTTGGTACCGAGAGAGAACCTCCCGGAACCAAACTCTCAAGGTTTGTTTTACTAAAATTCCAAAAATTCTTTTCATTTTTAGGTAACCAACTGCACTTTTATTCGCTGCTAATCTATAAGTAGGTCTAGTAGTTGTAGTAGTAGTCAATAGTTGTTCTAGTTCACTACTATCTTTACACTTACCTCAAATAAATCATATTGGGTTCCCTTTCACACACTTTATTACATTACATAAACCATTTATCTACGCCTTTTGTTAGGCACTTCCCAATCAACTTCTTTTAAAAGGCGAAAATCCTGTTAAACAGGACCTCTTTTTCCTCTATACAGGAACAAAAAACTAAACAACAAATGTTTTTTGCACAATGTATTTATTTATTTTTTTCACACAAGCAGAAAAAAACCAAGGGGTATTTTTATCGTTTAAAGAATTGTTTAAAAAACAACAAGTCCGTTGTGCCCAAGGAGAAAACTAACTTCTCTCTTGATGCGATAGGAAAAAAATCTATAGGGAAAATAGTGGAGACTGAGAGCAAGTCATGCTATCCATCCATTTTCACTCCTCTCCCACTTTCTCCTACTCAATCTCTTTTTTTTCGAATAACAAGAAAGAATGAAGAAAAGCATTAGTTTTAGTCGAAAGTGCGGAGGAAACAAGCCATGTGTGAGCGGTTTGTAACAGAAGCAAGTCGAACTTGCCCCATGGAACTTGTCCAGCCATTTATACTGGTTTTAATGGGGAGTTGTGCTCTGCAGCAGCAGTTCGAGCACGAGTACAGCCCTCTGAATAGGTGAATTGAGTGTAGATGAAGCCACATGTGACTCCGCTCTGCCAGCTGTACATATTCGTATGTAATTCACGGACAAGGAAAAATCGCGCTTTGATATCGATGACGATGCCGACTTGACGATGTGTTCTTCCAGGTACCAGGGAAAAGAAAGTGAAGGTCTAAGGAGGGAAATAATTGTCCTTTTTTGGAAGGGATGTGAAAAGGACGTGGAGTTGAATGTGGATGTATAGTTCGTTCTCTGGAAACGTGCTCGTTTTCAGACGTGCATGACCAAGGTCTTTCTAGCCATTGGGGAATCTTTATTGCATACATGGCAATAATATTTAGAGCAACAATGGAGAGAACAACACACAGTACAACAAGGGAAACCTATCTTTTATCCATTTTTACACAAAATGCAATAAAGAAATTGTATATTATTGTCGTGGCAAGCCAGAGGTACTTTCTCCGTAGATAGACTGGGTAGTTGGTGAATTGGCGTTGGCGTGATTCAACTTGAAATATCCAGCTTTCAACTGACTCGTTAGCTTTCAACTGCTGAGAATGAAGCAAAAAATGTCTGAGAGGAGGACAACCGCGGCCGTGCTGTTGTATAGTACTTAGTTTCGCAATGCATAATAGACTCAGCCAAGCTAACTAATGCGCCTCTCAAATTGTATAAAAAAGCTCTGGAGAATTAGAATTGTATCTGGTGCTCGTCCACCAAAAACTGTCTGGCCTGAAAGAATGAAACCGATCCTCGCTCGCTCGGGTGCTTTCTCTGCCTCAACTTTATTTTTCCAAGAGAAAACTGCAAGGACACTCATAATTCATCCGATGTTATCATCTCGTCTTTCATGAAAGCACATCGCTTGGAATACTTCCATGTATTTTTTTAGAATTTATTCTGAATGCATATTGGTCTAGTTAGGTACTCGTACACCACTGAAGGAACCAAAAATACCAAACTATTTTTTTATTAGATTCGTGGATGTACTCAAGCTTTAGATGAAAACTTGCTTTTTTTGTTCTTGCCACATGGCCGCATTCATCACGAAATAGGTATTTACTGCAAAGGTGGTAAGCTCCATTATTGAGTGGAGGTGGTGTAGGTGGTACAGGAAATGACAATAATAATGGATGGTTCGTAGCAAAAAAACTAGCTTTTAGTGAGAGGCTCTGGCTCTTCGAGCAAGATTCAATTCCATTGAACGCTTTTATGTATTTTTTGAAGTTCTTAGTCTAGTTGTTGCATTACACTTTCCTTTATAAGAAGACCTTTATAAAAAACATGAAAATTGTGATTGTGAATCGTGACTTTTTCCAGCAATACGATAGAAAAAAGGACAAAAATCCTCGATGTATAGTAATGACACTGGCCTAGATTTTCCCCTTTTCCTTTCTCTTTCCCCGCCAGCTGAAAGAAAAGATTTTTTTCTCCGAGAAAAAAGAGGAAACTGATGAAGTAAGAGAGTATTACAGAGAGTTTTTTATATGCAACTTACAAAGCTATAAGTATAGGTACTTACTTATATACGCATTAGGTATATATGTCTATCCTCACTTTTTCAAGGGAGACCTTGGGCCAACAACAATTTTTTTGTGTTCATGAAAATGTGGATTCCTTCCAGTGAGTCCCACTAGTGTACTTTCTTCCATCACGCGTTACATTACATTGTTTGTTGGAGGTGTGCCTCATACTTTTTTCTTTCTTTTTGAGGGAATGTGATGTGATGCAGTATGGACCTCTTCATTAGAGATTGAGTCTGGTTTCTCTCAGAAAATGGAAGTTTTCCTATTCTTTGTGATTTGGCTTGTAATAGGTACTGGTATCTGGAGACGTATACATAACACACGAACTGAACTTTTTCATCGTGAATCGTGGGATATGATGTCTCGGTCAATGTAGTTCGGTCTGGTCTAGCCTTGTGCAAGGTTTTTCCCATGACGTAGAGAAAGGATTCCGTGCGCAATGTTGTAACGTGCTCTAGCGCCTTTTTGGGTTTCAGGATGATACGATGATAAGAAGTTTATGAGTTCCATGGATGATGATGAAAAATAATTAGGAAATTGATGCCAACGAGATGAAGCGGAAAGGCAAATCCTTTCGTTTGCAGATTTATTCGAAAGATTGACTTAATAAAATTCAGATTAAATGACCTTAGGAAGTCAAGGAATTTTTTGATGGGATGGGCAAAATAAACAGCAAAAAAACTTTTATTCATAGAATAGGAAAACAACTTGGGCGAACACGGGAAGCATTTCGGCGAAATAAAATAATAAATAAGTAGGTGTTTTGAAACGAATTCATAAAAATCATTATATTTTTAGGGTATGTAGTGATTCTAGGAGGAAGGTAATACGATTTCATTTAGTGTTTGCATAAATAAACACGATAAAATTATTTCTCGGCTTTGTCGTTGTCAATCTTTATTTCTCGAAAAATAAAAATTTGCATTTGGTGTTGGTACCAGAGTTCGGGGAAATCAATGTCATCTGTCTGATTCTGGCACCGACTAAAAACTTACATATACATGTTCTAACACGAGCACACACTGACACATGGGAACTTTTTCAGTAGGAATCATTTGAATTACAAATTAGTTTCCTGAAGGTTCAATAAAAAAATCTAATCCCATTTTATTTATTTTGCAGACCAACGCCAAAAATCAAAAACTGGGAGCAGTAGCTGCTGTGCAGGGTGCTGTATTTTATAACTGAAGAAATGTAAACAGTTTATTAATCTAAAACTTAATATATTATTATAATTAAATGTAACTTTACTATTGTATCTGCGTCAACCTAAAATTCAACCCCAGTCCACTCAAACATGGGACGCACCCTGACATCATCTTCAGTTTTTTATAATGCTCAGCGATTAAATATTCTTGATATTCATTTTTCTCTTTTACCCTAGCTTGAACTTTGCATGTGAACAAAAAAAGGTTGAGCATTATCATACTAAAAACATAGAAGATGATCTGATCTTCAGCGCATCGTCCCATGATGAGTGGCCTGGAGTTTTTAAAAAAATCATTTACTCTACTACAATAAAAAATATATGTAAAACGTTCTCAGAATTTTGTCGAATGTTCGTAAACAAAAAAAAATCGATGAAATACGAAGAGAAAAAAGTGATCATGATAATATGGTAATATGATGGGATGAAAGAAAAAAATTGTACGGAAATGCTATTACAAAATGAATCATTATACATATATGTGTATTTTAGGTTTTAAAAATGAATTGTGAGTACTCGTCGTTCATTCTTAAAGAAAGAAGCAAAATTATATTACAACTTACTCCGAACTCTACCACTAAATGTACATTATTGTATTACTTAGGCTGTATGTAAAATGAAGTAATCATAACTATATTATAATATTAATCATACAATAGCTATTTTACTCTACATTGTATGTATTCTATTGAATCTCCCCGATCGAATTGATTCAATGTACTAAAGTACTAACTACAAAACCTACAAATAAGTATGTACATCTAAACTACGTTGAATTTAGTGATTTAAGAATAATTGTAGACATCAATCTACAATCACGGCTGAAAAATCACATAGCTGGAAGGAGACATTTTTGGAAAGGGAAAAGATTTTAAGTAAGGATATCGTATTTACTTATATTCTAGATGACGCATTACATGTAAAGTTAAAGTTATTAAAATAATAAAGATAAGGAAGTACTACTACGAGTAATATCGTTAGATTTTTTCGAGCAAAGCACTCCATACTTTATTGGACAAGAAGAAGAACAAGAAACATGACGACAGCAAATCAACAAAGCAAATCAAAAGCAGAGATTGGATGGAATGTAGATCACCAAGTTAGTAGATAATTATTTAATTATCAATCTAATCTTCTCTGTCTAACACACAATGAAAAATATGAAAATGCATTATTAGATCAAGTACATTTGAAAGAATTTACCATAATCACTACATCTATGTACATGTACATCTTATCATATTATTATTCTAAGTAGAGTGCAAAGTATTGTAATGTTTTAAAAAGTATATACAAATAGTAATGTAGAGATCTTCATCTAAAAATGTTGAAGGAAGTTGCGTATCTTAGTGCTAATGAAAAACTGAGTTTATGCAATTGTCGATTTCCGAACGATAAACTGGAAGAGTTAAGGATGGGCATGGTTTAGGTGGCTGAGGTAAGTGACGTAAGTGAAACGAAGGAAGTTTGATTTCCCTGTTGCAGATCTTTTCTCTCTTTTTTTTTGTTTTTCTGTAATAAATAAACCCAGCAAAAAATAATAATAATGCGGGGAACATGGTGAGGTGTCATGTAAATTACTTGTTAGAGATTTACTTTTTCGGTGTATTATCGTTTGGAAGAATACATTTGCATTTCACTGGGACGAGGGTACGCGACGTCTTCAAGTGTAGATTTTAAGCAACACGGAACGGATAATCATGTTTTCTTTGTTAGTTGCTTTCTTTACGAATTAAATGATTGCATTACTAAGGAAAAAGTAAGTCATAATCGTAAGTACATAGACGTTAATGATTTTGATTAATTGTACGAACTTTTTGTCGTTTTTTAATGAAGTCAAATAAGAAATGCAAACTGTGAGCAATGATTTTCCTTTTAATTTAACTGTTCCAGCTTCCAAACATATTTTATTAATGTATAAGTAAATTAAAATATGACAAGAAAATGCAAATTCTTATGAAGATGTCCACCTCAAATCAAACCATCGTTCATTTAGTTTCAGCTTTATGAATGCATCAATAACTTCGATCTTTCGTTACATACATAATCTCCGAAGTGATTCTCTTTTTTTTTTTTTTTTTTTTGTTTGCTTTTTATGGTCCCTAAATATTTGCTCCTTATATGCTAATCAATTAGCAACTGTTAATCTAGAAAAAAATCTGTGAAACTGTGAGGGTGAATGAAAGAGCGAGGACGCATCAATAAATTGAATTATTTTAAACAATTCCGTGAATCTTAAGCAAACCACTTCGACTGTCCACGTCACGTCACGTCTTATCTGTAGACCGATATTCAAGTGAAATTTAAAATTTTGCAGATTTTATGTAGAACATCGTCGTAGTAGCTTTAAAATAAAAAAAAAATTCTTGAGTACATACTTACGTGTCCGTGTCTATATAATATGTATGTTGCATCACTTAATTTTTTTATGAAAGGATTCGAAGTGGAGTGAAGGGAAAGCATATAGTGATAAAGATTATGTATTTCATGTTTTTTTCTTGACAACCCGATTAAAAATTCTATCTCGATTTTATCAATACGCCATTCTTCTTTGTTTTCCACATAGTCAAAAGAAGAAAAATTGTTGATATTTTTATCAGATTGAACTAACCTCTATAACGCTTTGTACTACTCGTTGTCAAATTGAGGTTCATTGTATGTCCTTGAAAAAAAAACAAACAAATTTTTATTATTTAATTCATCTCATAACTTTACATTGTACATCATTAAGTATTGAACTCCAAAGCGATGAAATTAAACTGAGGATTTAGAAAAAATAATACAAAAAAAATGTGAAGCTGATATATCAACTAATAACTTATTTTTCTCATGAAACCTCGAAATGAAACCATGATAGATAAATATGGTAGCCATGAATGTGTATGTATGTATGTGGGAATGACTCGTGAAGCTACTGTAACGAAAACTTGTAGGCTTTGGTTCCAATCCAGAATCCAAATATTTAATCGTTTTGTAGGCGTTGCGTTTTTAGTAGGAACACTTACTTATTGCAACAAAGCTGCTTCCATTTTTTCATACAAAGGATTTTTTATTTCTTTCAATCTTTCAGTTTTTTTTTATTTAGATGCCTTCCATGTTTACCCTCAGTTTGGAGAATAAAGAGTGACAGATTTTTATGCAAATTCTAATGTTATATTTATATGGATTAAGGAACAATATCTAATCTTGCCAAACAAACGGGATACTACGTAAGAAGTGATTGCGATTTTTAAGATAAAACAATTGTCCAACATAGGAAGATGGAAATATTAAATCTCTCCGATTTTAACATATTCTATTTAGCCCTTGTTTTTGCTGCTACTACTTCATCGTCCCAAAAACGTTACCGACGGAATTTCTAGATTTTTTTTCACTTTATCGTTGATTTTATTTTGTATCGTTAAAGTTTAGAGTCATTTTTGCAAGTACATTTATTGAATTTAGTAGTTCGACTTACTTCTCTAATCATTTATTGTGACGTTCTATATGTATCTTATGGTATGGTAATATCATTTTTTAATCGCCGAAACGTAAGTTAATAAGGATTTTGTTGTAATTATAAAATATTTGCGTGAATGATGGAATGAATAAAACTTTTTTTGTTGATGGAATTTTACTGAAGCTTTGAAATATCAATATATTTTTATGTGGAATTTCAAAAAGAAATCGTTTTCACCAAACCTTTTGACCAATCCTTCATGGTTTTGCCCTCCTCTATTTATGAGTTTATGAACATCAAAGAAATCCACGAAATTGGTTTTACTTTCCAACATTTTAATCATCAATGACGCCCACATAGCACTCGTTCATCAAAGCACAACAGCGCAACTTGAGTATTTTATCACAGACTGGAGAAACTGGAATTTTTTTCTTGCTTGAGGTGGAACGATGGTAGTTCTAGTGAGAACCACAGTTTCTTACAATATTGCCAATTCAATGATCAAAGGGTTTTCAGATCTATTAGTTGTCGGCATTGCAATGCATGCTGTTTTAAAACATGTATATCATTTTTTTACGAAATTCATTTTTATTATGGATCTATAAAAACATTGTCACAATGTAACACCTCTCATGGAACAACAATTATTTACAGTACTTCATGCAACTTATAAAATCAATCATGTGTAAAAGTTTTTACTTATGATTAAGTACTTATATTTTAGGTATAAATTCTAAAGAAATTTCACCGTTCTTAATCATTCATTTCAAAATAGTTCGTAGAAGTGGGCGTTTCAAAGGGCAAATTTAAGAATATAAAAGAACAAACATGATATCGTACAAGAACGTCAAGCAGTGGGACTAACTTTCCCACGAAAATCTCACGTCGGCGAATTTTATGTTAGTTTCGAGCAATCATGTTACTTCTTCACAAGTCACAAACACAAATGGTGAATAAAATGATTGTGATCGACATGTTACACAACATCAAGACTAGATCCTAAAATACTTATTTACATGATAGAATAACAAATATATAAGAACATTAAACGTCCTGTACAATTGTGATATTCACGATAAACTTAACTTACTGATCTAACGATTAATTAATCCAGAAGTCAATATAAAACTTACTCTACGCCTATAAAACAATTCATGTTTAATGCCTAGTACTCAATTGCATAACTAATTAAACACTTTGGCAACCACTAGGCCCCTGCAACTTTCAGCTGGCGTCCTCAGCATTAGGGTTCGAAGTGGATGACGAAGTAGGAATTTTGATTTGTACGTTATTTACGGACTGAACTCCGGACGCGCTAACACTAACGGGTTGTTGGGGGCGGACGGTAATGGGTCCTGTGCCGATTATGGCTGCATTGGGTGGTGGGGGACCAGACACAACCTGCTTAAAAGAATTGTTCCTATGTAAAACTCAATAGGATTCTCTTTGAACATTTTGATCATTTTCTACGTCTACGGACCTGTATAGTGGGTTTGACACCTTGTGGAGATGCCAAGTTTACGCTAACTGGAACAATCCTTGCATGAATCGGAGATGGACCAGTTGCTTGGACAAGATTTGATGGTATGTGAACAAGTGAGGCCGTGCTAGTTGACGAAGAAGAAGGCGGGATCGTCAACGTTGGCGAACTTGACCTAACACTAGTGTTAATCGTTGTAACTGTTATGGTTTGACTTGAGAGTGGAGAGTTTTTCGGAAGCATCTGAGCCTGAAGCATTTGTCCACCTTGACTTATAACCTGCCCTGTTGCACCAACCTTAACAACAACAAACAATAAACCAATTCGTAATATTCGAATTCATCTTGATTAAAATTGAATGTTGACACAAAACGCGAAACACCAGGGCTAAAAAAATTACCTGTTTAAAAACTTGTTGAAGTTGTTGTACGGCAATCGTTTGTGGCAGCTGCTTCTGAACCACTACATGAGTTGGGAGACCACCAGGTTGAGGTTGAACCTACACATAGTTTGAATACGACAACTGCAAACTATTGAAAGGATGAGGTGAATTATAATTAAATGAAGCAGATTTACCTGTGTGGTAAGATGAGTTATCTTCCCACCGGGACCTGTAACGGTAGCAGTAGTACCAGATGAGAGGCCTTGAGGCACCTGGGAAGACGTTTGTTGAACGTGGGATGATTGAACAATAGGAGGGGGTGGGGGTTGGTCTTGCTGTCGCCTTTGAATCATCAATTGCTGCACCCCAAGTGTCTGGACAGGTTGCTGTTTTCCGCTTCCAGCAGTTGAAACTGAAGATGAATTTTTTGCATTAATTTTGGAGACATGCACGGGGAAAGCCAGCGCGCCAGTAGAAGTTTGTTGAACAGTTTGTCCAGAGGGTGTTTTCACAATGGTAGCAACTTGTCCAGGCGATGCTTGTTGCACCTTCATTATATTCTGTGCACAAAACATTAAAGTTTAGACCTCTCATTGGATTCGGTACAATTGACATACTGAACCTATAATCGGTACTGGTACTACTATTAAATTAATCATGTAATTTTAAATTTGGCAAAAAACGGAACCACACACAAAGCCAAACAAAAAAGTGTGACACTAATTGGCAATTGCACAAAATAACAAAACCTCTCGCAAACTAAAAACATTTGAAGGAAGCAAAAAAAATATTGAATAAACGATGTGATGCTATATTCTTTTTGACGCGTCTACATTGTCAATAAATTCCCGTTCGCCCTGGCCTCCACAAGCGCATTCATACTCCCACCCACCAAAACCATTTTAAATTGCTGACCGATTAATTTCGAATACCTGCTGAAGTGTTATGATCTACTGCAAGCTAAATCATTACTGTTTGAGGAAGAAATACTGTGCCAAGTCAGTCTTCATTGATTCATTCTATTTTTCCATGTCCATACATTTTTATATTAAATTTAAATAAAGGATGATGACACAGTCATACAAACCTGAAGTCCAACGGTGAGCAATGTGGGTGAGCCTTGAACTGGAACGGATCCTTGAAATGTTGCTACTGGAGCCTTTGACCCAGTAATCATCGATTGGACACTCACAGGACTGGTAATTCCTGGAATGCCATGCTGCTTAAGAATAGCCGCCATCTCTGATTCGGTGACGGGACGAGTTACCGTTTTCCCTCCAACCGTTTGTTGCTTTACAAGCTGTACCACACATATTCATTGAGAAACAAAATGTCATGTGACTTTATAGTACTACACCATTTATCTTAATAATCTTAGTTTTCAACGTAGGCTCATTTAATACGCCTTATTGGTGAGAAATAAAACTATGTAATAATTTTAGCTGAATTTAGGTTACAATTTTATGTACAGTGAAATATATGTATGCACAATACATGAACGTAATTATACTTTCTACTCCAAAAAATGAAATAGCATATATTTATCTATAATGTTTTACCGTTGCGCGTATTGCTGTGCTTGCTTGTCTACTTAGCAGACTTTCATTACATTCAGCATTCGAACGGCGCTGTAGCAAATGCACAAGTAATCATTGATGTTAAGTTAAATAAGAGAAACATGAGTTTGCTTACTTTATCATTCATTTATAGCATCAGCATTATTAAGATATTCAGAAGTAAAAAGGAAAATTTAATTATTTAATTATTTGCTAAACATGAAATGAATAAATAAAGTCTACAGAGAAATAGGAAATTATTCATATTCAAATTTCAAATCATTATACACTACGGCAAGAAAGTACACGTAAAAGATATAAAAAGACGAAGAAGAAGTTGAAGGTAAATGCGCATTTTATTACCTACTGATGGTTTTGTTAGAATTAAGGAAAGTTTAACGCCAATTTCGAAGCGCAAAAAGCATTTTAAAGTAATTAAATTTAAAGATGACTACATAACCATGAGCGCGTATTAACAGATACCCCCACGATTGAAAATTACACACAGAGAAACTCAATTTAGTACAAAACGATTATGTAGCGAGTGAAGCACCAAAAAGACTTTCAAAATATAGCACGAGTGCTGGGAATCGAAAAGAGTTGAAAAGACGGGGTTCAATATTGCTTAAAAGATCATAAAAAATCGGGAAAAGCAAAAGAGAAAGAACAAAAATGGCGTAGATAGAAATGATAGGAACAAATTTGTATAGCCCAAAATATAGAAAACCATGCAAACAGCTGCAGTATGTTTTCAAAAAACTGCACGGTCAACCAAACAATAAGTCAATCAAAAAACTGAATAATTTGTGACAAATGACTAATTAAGAAGAGACGTATGAGATGAAGGAGAAAATATTGAAATACATGTGTAAAATGTTTTACCTGAAGCTGACGTTGTGTTTGCTGGTGTAACACCGTCGGGGCAGGGGATGACTGGCTTGGGGAGCTGATTGCCATCGTCACCGTTGGTGGTGGTGGCAGCGACGTGACCTATGATTGTGCAAAAATAAGTTATATGGTAAAAAATAGTGAAAATTTAAGAAGGAAGTCATGGTCAACCTTGGATGGAGCGCCTGGGCCGCTCAGACTAACAACTGGCGCAACAGTTGATGTCTGAACAACCGGTAGGGTGGAGTAGGTACTAGCCGTCGGCATAGTTGAAACAGGCATAGACACAGACACAGGGTTTTGGTGTGTTTGGACACTAGATGAACTTACAATAGATGAGGATGGTGAGGCCGTCACAACTTGGATCCGCTTAATTTGGGACGCGCTCATTAGTTGATCCTTTATCTGTTGTACTTGTTGCTGTTGCGTCACTGTGGAAGGTGCAGGGCCGGTTTGACGAATGAGTCCACTCCTAAGGTACTGCAATTGTAAGGGGTTAAGCTTGCTCCCTGCCTGTTGTTGTATTGTAGCCGGGCCAGGTGCTCGCGATGGAGTTGATTGGACCAAAGTTGCAATTCCTCCTTGATTTTGCAACAGCTTCGTCGTGAGTTGAGGGTTATTGGAACCAAGCATTGGTGTCAGAGACACTAATGTTGTCTGTGACGACTGTGATTGAGGTGAGGCGAGTGAGGCCGAGGTGGTAATAAGTCCCGCTTGTATTCTTTGAGATGAGGCTGCGGCTGACGATACCAAGTCCTAAATGTTCAAATATGTTCGTCAGTACATTCCTGTGTTTAAAATCAGAAAAACTTAAGTGACCGATAATACACATACTACGACTCACCTGCATCGTAAGTGTTGAAACTGGGAGTCGCTGCAGTTGCTGGGGAGAAGCCCCAACGGGGACACTCATCGGTTGCATATGGCGTGGAACAGACGACAAAGGCTGCGCACTACTAACAACAGAGGTTAATCCTGACGAAGAATTGACAGTAGTCGTGCTTACTGCAATTGACTGTCCAACTGATGCCGCCAACGCTTGCGCAAGACCTGATGCAATTACAACTGTTGGAGCTTGCGACGGAGGAGCAGGGTGAACTTGCACAGTGGGTGCCACAGATGACCTGATAGTTTGTTGCGATTGCGTCGTTCCAACAACCGGGACTGGTCCCGTAGAAAGAACTGTAACGTTGGGCTGAGTTTGCTGTGTAGAAACTGACATAGGAGGAATAATCTGGGGCTGTTGATTTAACAACGAAGTCAAAGATTGAGCCTGCGCAAGTGCTTGCTTTTGCTGCAGGAGGAGTTGTTGCTGTTGTTGTGGGGTCAACTCTCCGTGTCGGCCTCTCTGCTGAGCAATTATATTTGGCATACTGACATCTCGATGAACTATTTCGGGATTAGTTGCCTGTAAAACTAAAGGTGACATGCCAAGGGGACCCGATACAGTTGTAGTATAAGCAGTTCCTGGTTTTCTCGGACTCGCATTTTGACTGGCTGCTGCAGCACTTGCTGCGGAAATGGCTGCAACCATTGAGGCCGATCCACTGCTCAGGATTGCCCCTGGTACACCACTTAAACTCACGGGTGGTGGTGTATTCACAGGTGTAGGAGTAGAGACTGGAACTGTTATTACTTGTTGTTGTCGCTGGATCTCGATTTTCTTCCTTTCTAACTGAATTCGTTCATACCTTGCTTGAGCTATAGATGTGGCTGCAAGTGGATTATCATAATTCACACCATACTCAGCAATAGTTTGAGAATGTTTGTTGCTCTTAAGTGCAGGATTGACACCAGCAGGTTTATTCGTGGGAGCGCGCTTATTGGCAATGGCCTTTATAGTATCAAATTTAGCACAAAAAATGTTTTTGAACTGATTGTTATTGTCTTGAGCTAAAAGTTGTGAAACTTTCACTGTGCGACCCGCTTTAGATGGTGATGGAGGAGTTATCTTGATGAAAGCTTTTGCCTTTTTCTTTTTTCCCGAAGAAGAGGACGACAAATCGGAATTTGGAGGATCATACAATAACTTGCCCTCCTCTCGAGGAGCGACAACATTTTCATATCTAAATATTCAAAATATCAACAACTGCATAAAGACATCCACAAGTCAAACATCCATTTATTTGCAAGAGAGGTTGAAAGTGTGTAGTGTGTTTATACGTACCTCCATTTGCACAGTTTCGCAGGACGGTGACAAAGGCCAACAGAATTTACTGTTTCCTGAGCAAAATCCCAGTTCGGAGTTTGAGCTAAGTTGACGACAAGGAGGGTGAGTGGAAGCTCCAGTATGGTACGGACCGCCTATGTCAACACAATATTATGCAATTATTAAATGCATTTGGACTCTACTGGGGCATTCTGAGACAATAAGATATTTACCTGTAGTAAATTATAATCTTCAGCAAGTAGCCAGTCAGGAGAATCCGAAGGCTGTGGAGGTTGAGGAGTCTTCGGAATGTTAGTGGCGATGGGAAATGTTACTGAACCAGGTCCTAATGTCTTTGGCGATGTTGACGCAGGTCGTTGATTATATCTTTGTAGTCGCAGATCTCGTCTAAGTTTAGCCATTGCAGGACTGGGTCGATCAAACAAGGACTTGGGAGCAAATATTGGTTCTTCGCGGCGTCCAACCTTTGGAGATTTCTTCGTGGGAGAGGTTGCATCAACTTCCATCTCAACCACCTCAGGTGGTGTTTCCTTTACCGGTTCAGGCGTTTTCTCAATACCAGGTTTCGTGACAGGTTCCGAAACCGGAGTGGCTGGCTTTTTGGGGTGTTTAGGGACATAAACAGGGGGCAACTGGGCCTCACTCATGATATCGTAATTATACAAGTAACCGAGTGCATGGTCAACGTAAACGTCGGACTCCTCTTGAGGTGGAGTAGGTGGCTCATAAATCTTTAAATGTAATTGAACAATAAATGAAATGAGGGTTCAAAAAATGAATATGTAAATGAAATCCCATAAGAGTGTCGTCAATACATTCGGATTTGGAAACTCCAAGTAAAAAATCAAGTTGCAGTTGTAGATTGGAGTTTGGACTATTAGTAGTTTTGAATTGATGCATAAAAATTGAATATTTCCTTGTTCCTTATAACGATTTTGGGATTTCCAAGCACAAACATTTGTCTAGCCATTGCCAATTTCACAAACCAGAGGTTTTTGCAAATACGAATTTGTTTCTTTTCATATTACGCGAAATATGCAAGTGTATGTGTGACTAATAAATTATGGGAAACTTTGAAAAATCTCTTACCGGGAATTGCATGTCCTGCTCAAAATTGCCAAACTGAGCGACCCAAACCTGCAAAAATCGAAATAGACAATAGTTAGCTAATCAAATTGACTTTGGCTGTTTTTATTTTTGAATTTTTCTGAACAGCAAACAAAAAGTGCCCAGTATTCAAAGAATATAGCAAAAACAACTAGATATCAATCACTGTTTGTTTTTTCTTATGAAACTACAAAAAAAGGTCGTTCAAGGAGTCCTTTTTATTTATCACTTTAAATACAACTAAACTGGGCTGAATATCCACTGACTTTGTTTTCCGTTCAATACTTCTTGGTCATTTCGATTTTTGCAGACTGTGACAGAGGTCGATGAATTTGTGGAAAAGTGGAATTTTAAAAAGGAATGACTCCATTTTGAATCACGAACTAGAATGGATCATGGTGTGATGAGCCATACAGTATGACAAAAGCACTACTCACTATAAAAGTATCACTGAGCAATTTCGTTTGCTGCAAAACATTCAATTTTTTATAACTTCTTAAATATTCACAATAAGCAGCATAATTTTTCTTAAAATATTCTACAACTTAGTCGAATGTTTTTTTTAAATAGTTATAAGAATTAGTTTGAATAAAACCGACATAAATAAAAAAAAAAAGGTTGACAAAGGTCAAAAGGAGTATCAAACTTATAAAATCTTTTTTGTCGTCTGACTTGCTTTTTAAAATAATTCTAGACTTTAGCGGCTAATTTTGAGAAACCGCCATTCAGTACAGCGGTGTTCGATGAGCGTAATTTCACCTGGTTGATGTTTTCCATCCGAGGATAAGTGAGCATTTCGTCAGTGCTCACAGAATCCTCATCTATATCTATCTGTCGGTCTTGAAGGGTTTTCTGCTGTTGTTGCATTTCCCATGCCAACTTTTGTTCTTCCAGGTCCCGTTGGGCTTGCGCAACTGTTTCCTTTGACCAGTCGTCAATTGTAGATTCCATTAGTCTGAGTGCATATCTTTCAACGTCATTAAGCTGTTTTAAAAGAAAAGACAATGTTAGGATAAAACAAGAATGGAAATGTGAAACTGATTTTCAACTCCAATTTTTTTACCTGGTTCAATAATTGTTGGTACTCCACATCAAATTTATTTGGACCAGCCTTCCCCTAGGGAAATTATAAATAAAATTAGCTCCAAGACTCTGGCTTTGGCATTCTTAAAATCTTAATTAATTAGTGCAATTAATTCTTTCAGATAAATGTGTTAAGCATCTTACGTCATCCAATGCGTCAAGGGATACAGTTTCATCAAACTCAGCCATTTCAGCTTCCGCTTCTGCGTGCACCGTTTGTGCTGCCTGTACATCAGTATCATCCTCCGCAGCAGCCAATGCACATTCAATCATTTGCATTTCATGTTTCTTCTCTGGAGACCGCATTAATTCGGTAGGGTTACAGGCTGGTTCATCCTCCTCGTTGCCTTTCAATGATTCAGTAGGACTCGGGGCACTATCCCAAGCGTTCAGTCTTTTGGCAACATCGTCCTTCTCGTTTATAGTAAAGAGCTCGCGAATTGTATTCTAAAACAAAAATTATTAAACTTATTAAAGTACTTCAAGACTACATTGAATAAATAATTTAGTATTACGAATGTGTAGAAAACCAACCTGCTTGAAGTAAGTTGTGGTGAACTTTCCGCCTTCAATTGCCAATTCGCCGAGTAATCTCTTTTGATTAGACTTTTTCAGGATATTTTCTTCAACGGTCTTTTCACTCACCAGCCTAGAATATTTTAAAACACGATGAAACATAGTTAAGTACAAAAAACGAGGCCCAGGGTAAGCAACGGGTGCCCGGGTGCAAACTTCTAAGACTTAGGCAGGCTACATACTACAATGTGCAAAATGTTTGAAATTAAGCCTCAAAACATTGCTATAACCTAAGCTAATTTCAACGAACACTTTCTCAATTAGAAGGGAGTTCATTACGGTTAGGGGTTAGCCTGGGCCAAGTTTTCGAGCAAGGTGCAGGTGGAAAACGATTCACTTGCTACTTTGTACCGGTACCGGCCAAAGCACATTAATTTTATGGACTGTTAAGAAAAGTGGTAATTAATTCATACTTCACTTCAGAACCTATCCATTTGTATAATAATTATATTCTTATCTTGTTACTGCTAAAGAACAATCTAACTTACGTATCCAACGTTTGCAGCTTTCCACAATCATACTGAATCAATCGAGGATCGGGGAACTGCGTCAGCATTCTAGAAGTGATAGGATGAATGATGTCTGAAGCCATTGAAAACCGTGTCCTGTACTCATCAACCTCGTTC
>JAHZMX010006549.1:0-11942 GCA_027743895.1 Seira musarum | reverse complement strand
AATATTTCACTCTAAAAAGATTTGGAGATATCCAGAAGCGCTGGCATGTGAAGAATATAAATATTTCCATTGTATGATCGTAGAATCCATGACTCTCATTTCGGTAACTCTGCTTTTCACCCTGTCCTTTTCTCCAGAACCATTTTTTATTTGAGATACTCGGGTTTGGTAGATGAGGTGATACTTATGTAGGTATTATACGATACGCATAACATTAACATCTATAAGGTATAGCGCATCGTAGATTAATTACATATTATGTATGTAGTATATTATATTGAGTTTGTACGTGATTCGATCAACCAAGGAAGAAGACTTAAAAAGTTACGACAATATTCTTTTAGCGTTTTAAAAAGCATATTGTCTATATTTTTACTATTTTATCTTTGAATCGACATAATATTGTAAACACTGCCATCATTTTAAATACATTTGCTCAAAAAGCAATGCGTAAAAATGCCTCCAGCAAAAACATTTTCAGAAGGGTAAACAATGATCATTTAAGTACAGCGATCAGTACCCAATCGATTCTCTGAAATAGTCTTTGACCATTTTTGAATATTGCACAGGTTGTTTTTGTTTTTACCAAACAAGAAAATAATGAAGAAAGATGGCTTACATCAAAGCTTGCCTGCTTTACCATTTTTATAATTGAATGTGTGAGAAGTCAATTCCTAGAATGCTTTTGTGTACAAACTACAAGCCTTAAAAAAATTGCGTGGTTTCCTAAGCATGACTGTTAAAATGGTCACATCTTTTATTAGGCATGTTTACCTTTTGAGCTCCACCCGCTTCAGCACCCCTTAAAATAATAGGTTTTTGAAAAATGATGAGATGAGGTTGTTAATATGTACATATTTGGCAATAGGCTACAATAAATAGACTTGCCAAAATTGAAAATGATGTATTGATATTTTAACGGCTTTCGTTGACTACACTGTCAGACATTTTTGTATGCTCGACCCCAATCTCATGATGTGACATGTACATGTACTCATCCATGCTTATTAATAAATTGTCTCTTTACCTCCTCTCTAACTTCATGCAGCTTTTTTCTTTTATTTTCTCTTTTCTGTTTACACAGTACAAACAATAATCCTAACCTATCCTGAGTCTTTATCGTGTGGTGTTGCCGCGCGTGAATAAAATAAAGATAACGGAACCCACGAGAGAAAGATGTACAAATAACTTTGAGGACAAGTCCAATATCTTTGAAGAAAATGATGAACTGGACAGAGTTCGTCACTTCGTGCAAGTATTTCTTGTCCCTCAGTGAACAATACGGGGACACCTGGAGTGCAGAAGGTGATCCGGTCAACCCTGGTGAATATTTTATTTCCTTAAGAACCCTACGACAACTTGAGGAACAGGTTGAGGATGAAAAAGGCGCTTCTTCAACTCAGGCTACTGTTCTGAGCTGTCGTTTCGACGTGATCTTTAGCTTAAGTTTCTCCGTGCCTATGATGTACTTCAAAATGTCGAAAAGTGATGGGAGCTCATTGAGCCTACAGGAAATTTGGAAAATCGTAAACGTGTCAAGTCCAGATCTCTGGTCCACTGTGACTCAAATGGACCACCCAATTCTACAAGTACCCTTCTATGCTTTTCATGCATGTCACACAGAGAAGTGGATGGAGAGTCTTTGCTCAGGGGATGCTGCTTCAAACAAGAAGAAAATTTCTCTAAAGCCACACGAATTCTTGATTTCTTGGCTTAGTTTTATGTCCGCAATTTTACAATTTCATTTCCCTAAAGAGTATATTGTACATTGTTCTCAAGAAACCAATCCACTTCGCCAATAAATCATCTCTTCCTTTCTAAGATAAGCAAACAAGATTTCTGTAAGCACACCAATGAATTTTAAAATTCATTACGAAAGCTGTGTAATAAACGTCATTTCTAAACAATAAAGCATTGTGTAATTTTACTTTACTTGAAAATGGAGAATAATTAAGCGTAAATAGGTTTTTAAAGGGATCATTCCTGTTTTATTACTACATCCGTAAAATAGCAAATGATAAATGAATATGAGCCACGAAGTAATTGCTACTCATTAAAAGGATGACCACAATGAAAGCTCAGGCTTAGATGATGAGTTTTCGTCTTATTTGTGATCAAAGTCAAGCTAAGCATATTTGCGAGAAGTCAGAGTTGAAAAGCATGTCTGTGGGTCGCTTTTGCTTGGTTTGTGCTTTTGGACGAAGGTGAACCAAATCATGTAATATTTGTACCGTAGTTGGACAAAAAACGGATGAGAAATGTTTTACTAATGTCATGTCAGGAAAAAAAATAAATATGTACATGGTGAGCTTTTCTGGACTCTGGACTGAAGCAAGGGAGGAGGTGAATTTATGAGCCAAAAAGAAGAATAGTTAGTCAACATGTTATTATTGTACTCTGGAATAAACAATGCAACATTTCTCTGCGTGGACTCAACCTTATTGTTCTTTTTTCAAAAGGTTGTAGAATTAATTCGTTTCTTGTGCCGTTGTTGTAACTTGAACTTGTAAGATTGAACTATGCAGCTACCTTACGAATACGAACGAACAATTTTCTTCAACTGTAGGAATACAAAATTCTTCGCCGCCTAAAATTGACAAAAATCAAAGTCAATCCTAGGGCGCACTCCAAGTGACATTGCTGATGTTTGATTTAAATTTTAAAATTGGCTCATTTCTTCTTTACAAAAACTATGTAATCATATCGTTCAATGATTTACATTTCTTGTATCTAATTTTTGTTCCCTTCTTTAAGCCCAACACATTTACACCCGGCAGATAAAGCAAACCTAAAAGTTTAAAAATATCATTTGCTATTCATTTAATCATATTGTCAAGTACCAAGGCATGGCGCATGGGATTGTATCAAAATGGTATTCCAGCATAAAAATTCTTGAAAGATGTAGCAAGAAAGTATCGTTCTACCCTATTTCATAACTTTTCTCTTCATTTAGCTTCATGGAAGCAACATCGAAGGAATTTCATTGTGTGTTGATGTACCACTACGGCATGCTTCCTGTTTTGCTGACTAGCTGAAGTCTGTCTGCAAAGTCATTTGACAAGCCGTTTTCGTTCTTTCTTTCGAATTTCATCTTGATGTGAAACTTGTCGTGAATTTTAAAATGTCATGCTGCATGTCTTCCTTCCATGGCCAATGGCGAATTTCACGCTTTAAAAGGCATATCTAAAAACCAAACGCATAATCATCTTCAATATTTCTGCTGTACTTGTCATACTTTTTATTACGTCACTCACTCACCCACTCCTAACAGTTTTTGCAGTTTAACATGTTTCAACTTTGAAAACAAAATATTTTTTCTTTAAAAAATGCTACCTAGAGCGAAAAAAATATATTGCCTACGAATTCCTATTTGAATAAAGCTGTTTGAAAACAAAATTGTTACGGTGAAATATAAGTATGCTTCTACCTTATTTCAGATGTCTTCTTCTGCTTGGGTACTCATGGATGAGGACTGCGAGTGTGGTGGCCCACCACCACTGTTCAACTTGCCACCTCCACCTATTCCGCCAAATCTACCATGTGAACTGGAAATGACGTGTCCTAACATTTTGAGCGTAAGTAACTTTTTTCAGAATTATACGATCCAAACCTATGATCTGTGGAGCCAAAAAAAATGTTTGTGTGTATATCTAGAAATCTTTATTGCCCAAATTCACAATCCAGAGACGATTTTCTCCTTCGATAATCTTTCCTCCAAAATCATGAGACTAACATTCTACGTGAGCATTCGAGTAAACAAAATTAGAATAAGACTTGTTGCATATAAAAACATGAGCATATTCGCGTTCCGAAAACTAAACCAATCCAACCATATTATTATCGCAGTAACTGGAGTAATTTTTAGAAGAATCTCTCTGGTAAAGGGATGTTTGTGCATTTCAACCATCCACCGCATTTTGATTATCATCACCATCACCAGTATCACCCTAGCTGTCCGATTATTACACTGAAATATTTTGATAGACCGAACCGACTGAAAGAAGTATTCTTTCGTGTGTGAGGAAATAAAAATCTTTTCTTTTATTTCACAAAGGGGAAAAATATGAATTAGAAATGATTTTCTCTTGCTTTGGTTGCGATAAAATACCACCTAGTATTATCCCATTAGAAATATGCGCATAATAAAGACATTTTCTACTAATTTACCACGAATAAAAAACGAAGAAGGAATGCCATAATATTCTCGTTTTAAATGAATGTTGCTCCAGTTGAAACAACTAATGACGATGAAGGAGAGAAAAGCTGTCTTTTGTAGAGTTATTCTTGCGGCTCAGGTATTTTACTTCATCGTTTTTTGCTCATTGCTTTGTGAGTTCACTTCTTCATAGAAAATTCATGAAGTGTGTATGTGTGTGAATACATATTTGTTGGCTCACCGAAAAGGAGAAATAAAGATGTTTAGCAAAACAACCACTTTCAACAAGTAATGACGATAAAAAGCACAAGGCAAAAAAGAATTCGAATTTCTTACACGAAGAAAATGTGGCATAGCATGAGAACTTACATTACAAGAGCTCAGCCATAGTCTTTTAAGATTGCGACTGACAATGAGCAGATGTACCTATGAGTCGGACATTGCTACTCTCAAATTAAATGTCATAAAAATCTAAGAGATAAGGCTGCGGAACACGATAACGATGCAAATTTTTCTTTTCAAGATTTCTTTGCCGTACTTCATTTCATGTACGATAACAATGAGAATCACTTTAGAGGGTATATTATGCCTGAATATGACGATGATTACAGAGATAATGCCAAATTCAAAGAATCCTTCTTTCTATTTCAGAACGTTTTGCGATTTATTCCCTGTCGTCATCATCGATTCGAATTAGTTATATCTCTACTATAACAAAAGAGGTGCATTTTGATTTTTTTCATATTCATTCACCCTCTTTCCTCTTTTTTCATTGAGGGAGTTTTGATGAGATTATTTGATTGGATCATCAAAATAATTCTTAGAACCAGACAATCGTGACCGACAAAAGGGAATGAAACTCAAAAATTAGCTAGTGCACAAATGAAAATCAAAACAAAATCGGCAAATATTTTCAATGCTCATCATCATGTTTTCAAAATCAGTAAACTTGATATGTACATGATCTCATTCTAAAATCTTATCCCAAAAAAATATTCATAATGCTGTTGCATAATGTGTACTGTTTTCTTTCCGCCACTCGAATTCTAGAATGCGTATATAATTATATTTTTACAGATTTCTGATGCAGAGTTTAAGAAAATCGGCTCATTTCCAACCGTCACGCTCCTTGTCAGCTCGATCCTTGTTTCATGTGTCATCCTTCTGGTCGTGGCTGGTCTAGTTTGGAAATATTTCAAGCTCAGGTATGAATGAAATCATTGAAAACAGTTTTAAACTTATTATCTTAATTATATTCCTCCATTTACTTGGCTCGGAGGAGATGTGTAATTAACCAGCAATTTACACGCTTCGAATAATGGCTTTTTAATGTCCATTTTACGACTTATCATCTTTTTTTTCTGAATTTTGTGCCGACTGTAGAAAGAAGAGGAAAGGTGTTACACAAACAAAGGACTTCGACCACGGCCCTTCAATGATGAATGGAAATGGTGTTTTGTACGAGGATTTATCTCACGCAAGACCACGTCCTCCAATCGCTCCACCATCAATTGAGGTGAGCAAAGTCAAAATCATCTTCTTTTACATTCTTCATTTTTAAACGTAGTCATCATCTTTTTAAAAAGGTGTAATCAAATCTTTTGTGCGTTCCGTTGACGTTTAATCATCTCTTTACTTGAACGCTTTGGCTGTCGTGATTTTGCTTCTTTCAGTCACGACGCAAAAATTCCTCACATTCTTTCTCCAGCGCCTATTCTTTTACTTTTAACACTCGAAAACCTTTTTGAATAAAAAATAAATAAAAATTCAACATATTTTCAATCATTTCAGTTTCATATAAAAATGTTTAAATTGATACAGATGCTGGACATAAATCACCATCCTCTAGCTTCAGACGGGATAATGGGGAATCCTAAAATGGACTTTGCATATTTCCTTAATCCACCTCCAATTTATGAAGAGCTCCCCGACCATTCTGACCGGAACAACGGACCATCGGAGGATGAATTTGCAGAAGATGAGCTATCCGTGATTGATGTGCCAGTGAACCACGAAGGAGACGCTACTGCAGCACTTCAAGCTAGATATCACAACACCTCTGCAGCAAACACTGGTTCTGGACGATTGGTAAAACCGCGTGCGCAGTCATTAACCAGAAAACGGGGCTCATCTAGAGATTCAAATCCCAAAGAAGTCTTGATAGACGTGGAAGAAACAACGGTTCTGGAAAATACAACTCCACTGCAACCAATCCACGAGGATTTTCGAGATACAATAACACTCTTGGAAGCGGAGGCGTTGTAGCGGGAGATAACAACAATCCCGGATCAATGTTGATTCTTTCCAGTCAAAATGGGATGACTATGAAAATTCCTCCTCATCTTTTGGCAGTTCTCACCGAGTCAGCAATGTGCAATGGAAGTGGGGCTAGACCTTACGAAATCATCCCTACTTCGATGGGAAGCCATCACGGAACTTTGCCTGGAGGAGGAAGTGCTAATCCTGGAGGATTACTTCCAAATACAATGCATTTAGTTGGTCACGGTGTAACGGGAGGAATGATGAACAATGGATCGGGCATTTACCCAAGTTCAAGAAGCAGTGGAAGCAGTTACGGTGATGGCGGAAGCAGTTCCGCAAGCTCTGCTAGGAATAACCAGCAAGGAAAATCTATCGAAAGCAGTTCCTTTGATTCTGGAATTGGTCCTAACTCAATTACAAGTAAGTCCATGATTCATTTACTTCATTTATTTAGTAAAAGTTGTCAAGTTGTCAAGAAGTGGAATTTTACTTCTTATATTTTTTAAATAATTTTCAGGTTTCATCAATTCCCCAGCTTATGACCAAACCATGCTCCCTCCTGCATACTCATTAAATACCTACGAGTATGCTTCAGCAGGAGATGGTACCTCAAATGGTTCTGCAACCGTAGTCAACCCTGCACAATATTTACAGGCTGGTCAACAACATCCAAGCTTCCGGCGATTGAGAATGACTCCAGTAGTAGACAGGGATCATCCCCTGTACAGCAACCACTTACTCACTTAAATGTCAACTTGAATTTCGTAAGAATAATTTGTGGTTCTCTGAAGACTTCCAAAGATATTTAAATTTTAATCTTTTTGCTTTTAGAAACGATGTAATTATATAGTTCAATATTTCCATATTTGTCAGAATTCAAGTTAGCTATAAATAGTAATATGTAAGTATATACTACACAGCTGGCTATTAAATTAGCTAAAGCTGTATGAAGGTTCACCCGCAAGCAAAAAATGTACATATCTCTGTATATATAAATTACAAATTATTACAAAAATGTAGGATTACGGATTAATGCTAAGGCCGAAGCTAACTCTTCCACTTCAGATTTGGAGTTGGATCAAAAGAGAGCTTCATAATCACAGAATCTGCAGTCGAAAATGAAAAGTGGGGATGACCCACAAATAAAGGGAAATTTAAAAGGAATGTGACCTTCCAAATTTCGTTTTGGTTGGGATATTCATTCGCCCTGGGCTCATCCTCACCGTTTTTGTACATAATAGATTGTAAGGTATTTAAATACACATTATATTAAAGTTATTTAAATTCTATTAGAACTAGCTTGAAAATTAGGTAGCTATTTTGTAGATAGGTGTTTTTTATCTAGTCGTCGCAATTTCGGAGCCTTTCTTTCTTGGCAAAGCAGTGTAGCAAAGCAATACAGATAGAGACAAGAGTGATTTAAAGTGTCACCCAGGATCACATCAGTTTCAATCTTGCTATAGTGGCGAGAAAAAAAAATTCACATTATGCTTACTTACTTTCAAGGAATGCAAGAACACGGTCCCCTTTTAGCTACTCATTTCTCCAAAATGGAATATTGTAGGAACCGCATTTTATAAAGTGCAAATCTGCACTTCAGCAATAATTGTTTTTTGTTACCAACTTCCAGTCCAATTCTTTATCATCACCATCAAACCGACAATTTAGAGCGCGACAGAAGCACTACATTATCTAAAGAAGTGAAAGTTTGCTGGGAACAGCAACAATGGAGCTGAGACAGGCGCATTATATTTTATCGTTATTATTGTTTTTATTTGTCTGCCGTTTTCCCCAGGCAGCTCAACCGTGGCCATTCATATAATCTTTATGTTTCGTCTTGCGTCCACCATCAGCCCACAGCATCTTTCTTCCAGTCAGTTTCAGTTTTGTTTTTTTTTGCCGTCAGCACTCCTTTACATTTTATCAATGACTCCTTTTCCACTAAAAAGAATTCCATTTTTTTGGGAAATGCTTTCTGTCTAGATTTAGATGGCAGATTGAATTGCAGCTCCCATAACATAAGTAAACAAACTGACATGCCATTTAAACAAGTGTATACCGATTCCAAAAAACTTGGACAATTCCATTATTGTCCACGTTTTATGCCAACGTGTATTATTGTATCGTATTCGTGCGTGCCCAAAAAGTTGACACGAGAATAATGTTCTTTATTGATGCTTTTCAGCAAAGTGGATTTTAGTTGAATTTGCTTTTTTTCACGTGATGATGATCAATGTCTACACTGCACACACTCCGAAAGTACATAGCACTTCCATTTCCGTTTTTTGGTAGTATATACCATTAACCTTTCATATTTTAAAATATTTGGATGTAAATATTGTATAGGTAGGTAGATTGGTAGGCCTTGAAGTTCGTAAATTAGGTATAACTTAGGTAAGAATGGGTTTAAAACGCTCTTAATGGACGTCCCATAATGATCCCAAAACGAACGTGTAAGCGGAAAGATGCTGAATGAGCCAGCATATTTGGTTTCTTCACATCTCATTCTGTACAGTAGTTTATAGTAAAATTTATGATAGCAGTAATTTGAAAGTAAGAATTAATACTTCTACAGTGCTACTACTACTACTACTATCGTTTTTGCATGCGTCATTTCATGCACATTCTAGTCGATTTAATTGCTAGGAATTATGATTGATACATTAATCAAAGTAATCTTAACCGAAACTTCTAAACTCTTTAAAGGTAAGTTGTACTTTTAGGCTGTAGAATGAGATTTGTTAAAGGTAGGTAGAGATTAGTCAATTTACTTAATACTAAACTCATTAATTAGGATAACAAATCTGTTTCACTACTTTCCCGGAGTCCAATTAAAATGGATGTACAGGAAGTCAGGGAACACAGAGGAATTGCAACGGACAGGCCGATCATAACAAATGAGGGTCCTAAACAGTCTTAAAGGAATGGCTTTTTCTTATTCAAGAGAAGCTGGCTGAGGATACCTTTCTCTTGTAAAAAATATGATTACAATTCTACTTTAGATCTGCATTTTAATCTCTTATTGTTGTGTTGTGGTCGCCCCTTTTACTTTCCACTTTCCGTGCTAGATATAAACTATCATGCTAGCTTTTTTTCACTACAATTTTACAAATCAAGTATTTCATGATATGATGCATTTACGTACACTATCGATTCTATAGTCTTAATATATTACAGTTTCAAATACTTCTGATCTCTTCTCAACTCGCTTTCTTTTCTAGGGAAATCCGAATCGATTTACTTAAGTTAGTAATCTTAGTCGCTGAAAATTAATTAGATTGGGTATGTGCGTCATTGTGGTTTTCCTCGTGTTTTCATGAAAGGTGCAAATAATTTACAATGAAAGGTTTACATTTCATTCGAAACTGTAATTTGTAATACGTAGAACGCAACATTGCGAGACTGAAACTTTGTATTTGAAGTACGTATTTTTAGTATTATATAGTTTTTCTTTAAGTTTTGGTTGAATGGACGAACGCATGTTAATCCTATCGAAATTTTTCAGTATATAAATGCACTAATGTAAGCACCCGGATAAAAATATTAAACGTCTAAGAACTTGTATTATAAACTGTAGTATTGTATAAGTCTTGTGAGTTAAATAATGATTTCAAGCTTAATTTTCATTGTATCTGTGTAAAAAGAATTTTTTTATTCGCAAAGAATTTATATTAATATAATATCATTTCATTGTGTTTTTTGTGGCACACGTATAGCTTCGATAACTGAACAAACAATAAAAATTGTAATTTTTATTTTAAAAAACCTTGTGGATTCACGCTAAAATTTCGTACATTTTCATAACAGCAGTCCATGGCATTGTGTAAGTCCATGCAGGCAATCGGTTCACAAGATCTCTAAATTCATTAGTCATCAGCTCATCCCCATACAGGTAAAATGCGGAGTATTGCACTGTAACGAGTGGTTCATTCTTTCCTGGTTTAGTGTTGAGCAACTCAAATTCACACGAGAACTTGATTGTTTGACGCTCCATCCCTCTTCCGTGATAAATGAAGTACGTGCTGCGATCCTTCCACGGTTTTCCGCTCTTTGGAATACTGTCAGTTAGAGTCCAATTTTTCAGTTTGTACTTTATCCCTGGGCTGAGAACTACGGCAATTTGGGTCGGCCCGTCAAACGCAAAATCTACCACTCGCACTCTGTCACTGGTAGATCCCGAAACGTTGTAGGTCATTGTCACAGGCACGGTAATAGGATTTGGAAGACTTTCACGGCGGGGTAGCCAATGAGTCATCCTAACGATAGAATGAAAAAAAAAGTTTTTGTTTCCTCAAAACTTTCTCTTTCAATGATTAGCTTTCTGGCATAAGGAATATCAATTTTCGATTCAAAGTGAAGTATTAAGGTTCGTACTTTATGGAATCTTCCATGGGCCACATAAATGGTTGAGCACAATATAGACTTTCACATTCATTGTAGTTAATTTTGACATCCTGAATGGAAGAAAGTTCCGGAGCATATTTTTCAAGGGTCTCGAAAAAGTCTTTTGTGTTGGAGTCATAAGGCCAGAACCAATAACCGGATTCTGTCTTTTTCACTGTGATCCCATCAGAGGCATACCAAGTTCGATCCACATTCTACTCAAGATATACATATTCATTACATACATAGATAAATTTCATAGAGTAATTAAATCATGTATGCTAAAGATAACCAGATTGCATAGGTATTAATTTGCATTGGATTGATTTCCAAGAAATTCTCATTTTCCTCTGCGTCACTTACAACAATGTTCAATCTCATCGGAGTTTTTTCCTGGTATGGTACTTTCCCTATAAAACCGAAAACCAGTAGTCCGTTGCCTATGAAAAACACTAAAAGTAGGAGAGCCCATAGTATACTTCTTTTGAATCGAACAAAGACGAAGCAAAAGCCGCTCCAGATCAAAAGGGTGACAACTCCTGATGTAATTACTCCAAAAAAGAGATTGGCATTCGTCTCACTTCCCGACCTTCCAAGTATGGGAACAAAAACGTCAGCGAGAAATACGAGGAGATAGATCGACATAATTGATGGAATAAGTTCTCCAACTATTAAATAGGACAAGGTGATGGCTCTTGGCCAACCTGAAAAGGCATAAGTATGCAGAAAAGGAATTGTAGAAAATGGAATTGATAGAACAAAAGTATGGATTTGAAATGCGATATAAAGCCGCCCGTAACTTACGTACCCCTTAAAAGATATTTTGCAAGGTGCCATGATATCACGGAAAATAGTAAATTGATTGTGATAATGAACATAGATCTGGTTACAAAGGTCATCACAAGGAGAATGATTGCCAAAGTCAGCTTTTGTGCCATCCAAGTCTGCATTGGGGATTGGTTTTGAGCATACGAATGAACAATTATTTGAGCAACTACAAAGTAAATAAGTAAAAAATTGAACCTTTCAATAATATTTTTAAAATAATCTACGTCTACGACTACCGCTGCCTTCATAAAAATATTATGTATAACCTGCAGTGGGTACACCAAAAATGACAATGGCCAGCGTTGGATAAGAA
>JAHZMX010006548.1:0-15953 GCA_027743895.1 Seira musarum | reverse complement strand
AGGACTCTTCCGACCTTTGCCACTCTCACAACTCGAAGCAGAGTCGGGGAGACAAAGTACTTTTCAATGAGGTCACTGAGAACCATCCCAGCAACTGACAGGAACAAGCCTTTTAAAGCTGAGTTAAACTGTTTCTTTGAAATTTTAAAGAAATTTAACGGTAAACGGCGGCGACGGTTAAAACTTTTTGTGATACGTATTATTCGAAATGTCTCTTCTTCTTCTTTTCATGCATGCATGTTGTCATGACTTTCATAATATGAAGAATTTATGGATCCAACTGCAAAGATGTCTTTCATTTGACAGCGTATGGGACTTAAGTGGCATTAAAACAGTATTCTGAGAACATCTTTCTCGTATTTAACCCTTTTCCTCAACTACGTGGCTAAAGCTGTATTAACAGCTTTATTTCATTTGGAATTATGCATGCTCTGCAAAATAAATATTTTTAGCTGTTTGTCACTGATGAAACATTCAAATATTTTTTCCTTGTCCTCTTCAAAATCTATTTTTCTGGTACAACTGAGAAAAACAAAATAACTTTATGAGTTCAACAATACATATGAGTGATATTCTGAAGGAGGTTACCGGAGAAACTATATTTAATCATTAATCATCCATAATCATTCTTTTTGTTTATTTCAGTTAGATAAATTTTTACTTCAGATATATATTCCGTACATTTTGTATTAAAATAGAATAGAAGAGAAACAACTTTATTTACGTGTTTTGAGATATCATTCATCATTACAATGTTTGTTATAAAAATGTGCTTTAAAAAAAAAAAAAACCTAAATCTACTAAAATCCAGCTACAGTTCCGTGCTTTCTGAAATCTGCGTTTGCAAAGATAGTACCGTTGTCTGTTACGGCAATTCCTTGAACGATTGACGTTCCTATGGCGAATTCGTTTGTCTCGTGGCCAAACTTTTGTAAACCTTCGATGATCCTCTACAAAAAAATATTAGAGTAGCGTCGGATTTTGATATTTTTAGTTGTCAATGAAACAGTAGTTATGAATAATGACATTGACAAACATGATTGTAATCTCTCTCGTACTGTACTTCCATCGGATAAATCTGATGATGAATTCTTCTAGCATCAATGGCTTGTTTTATGGTTTGGCCAAACCAGAGATTCCCTATTGCAACCTGAGAACAATTGCAGTTTTTAAAGCTTACCAAACAGCTTAGGTACACGTTATACACCATATACTATAAACAACAGTTGAAAATTGTCATTTTAATGTATATATTAAAATGACTGCTTGTAGCTCTCATACGCATGCTATAGCTGTTGTAATTTTAGTTCCACCGGATGCTCCCAAAATCAAACGTACTTTTCCATTTTTGTCTGTAAAAATTGTAGGCGTCATCGAGCTCACTGGTCTCTTCCCTGCAACATAATTACCCATTTCATTTGTAAACTTGGGCTCACAAAAAAGCCTAAAAGTCCTACAAAGTAAGAAACGAGAGTTGCCGGTATGTAGGAAACAAATTTTTTATACTACAAAACAATACATGTTATCGAATGGTCGAAATCATTTGAAAATGCCTTCAAAATCTTTCTATATAATGCTAAAGGAGGCACTTTCTATTTCTGAAGCTATCTGAAACTTTTAATGATCAGAAGGTAATTGATTGATTATAACTTAGACATAACTTGCAGCATTTTAACTTACCTGGTCTTATAAAATTATTTTTTGAAGGTGGAACTCCAAACGAGTTGGTAACATTAGGAGATGAAAAATCGTCCATTTGATCATTAAAGATTATGCCTGTTTGTCGAGATCTCAATTTTGCTCCAAAACTAAAGAGAATTTTGAAAGTGAAGTTGATCCCATATCCGACTTATCCGAACACCAGATGTATTTTTTTTAATTTTTAAAAGAATTTGCTCACTAGAGATTTATTGTGGATGTGAGAGAGATCGCGTCACCGGAAGGTCCAATCACTGCTAAATGAGCCGTGCCATGGTCTGGAGGCTGGTAGAATTCTGCCCCGTAATATTCGTACGTATTGTTGGTATTATCGTCATGAATCAGTTTCATTATTTCACGAATGTATGCATCTGACGTAAGATTCTTTTGAAGCTGAAATTCGAAAAAATAATATTAATCGTTTTCTAAGGTATTCAGTATTCGATAATGTAAATAGCAACTATGATGGACGACCTCCTTCACTTCTGGAGCAATTTCGGGATCCAGTGGATCGCCTATAATACAATATCTTAAAATCAATTTGATTTATAAATGACAGAATTGATAAAAGTGTTAATACAGCTGTAGCCACGTAGCCGAAAAAGTGTTAAAATCAAGAGAGATGTTCTGAGAATACTGTTTTAATGTCTGCCAAGTTCCATAGACTGTCAAAGAAAACACATCTTTCCAGTTACGAATTCTTCATACGAAAGTCGTCGTGGTCGTGACAACACACATGGATGCATGAAAAGCGAAGAACCTTTCGAATGAGGTATCACATGCTTTTTCATTGAAAAAAGTTTTAACCGCCCACTGTCGTTAAAAAATTCCGAAATTTTAATGTAACAGTTTCACTCATTTTTTTAAGAGCTTTCAAATGAGGTGTCACACTCCGTGTGTAGCATTGAAAACATATTTCAACGGCCTTCTGTCGTTTACCGTTAAAAAATTTCGAAATTTTAAACATACAGTTTTACTCAGTTTTTCAAGAGCTTTCGAAGGAGCTATTGAAAACTATATGTTGTCATGTGAAAAAAAATTCAACCGCTGACCCTGCCGTAATACCTGATCTAAAATTCTGTAAAGAAATAGGTGTCGTCCTCAGTACACAAGTAACGTTTGTACCAAATTTGAGGTCTATCAGAGACCTCTTTCAAGAGTTATCGCGTACACGGACAGACGGCAGACGGTCACATCACTCTTAATACTAGCTTCGCAAGTTCAGCTACGTAATAATTTTTTATACGATGATTACAACCTTACCTAATATAGTTCTCTTGGCGTATGCATGTTTAAAACTTTCAACAATGGTTTGGTAGGATACGACGTTATCCGAATGGAGCATGTAATTACTTAGAAGTCTCATTATAAATGCAAGCAGGATTCCACTCCCCGGCGGAGGAATTGAATGCATCTGGTAACCTTTAGCGATTTCCATTTCAACGGGTTCATCCCAAGTTGCCTCGTAATTTAACATATCTTCTTCTGTAATTATCCCGCCCATTGACTGAATATCTTGTACAAATTTCTTCATTAAATCTGATTGTCGGTAAAGGATGTCTTCTTCGTCATTTTTGGCAGCAGCAATCACTTCTAATGTGTTGGCCAGAATCGGTCTTTTCATTGTCTCACCCTCTTTAAAAACATCCTGAGTCTCATTGTTATAAAAAACTTCTTTCAGAGATGGTGTTGTCAATATTATTCGTCGGTTTGACCTCATCGCATTTGCAGCGTGGGCTGTAACATTAAAACCGTTTTTGCATAGGCTTATAGCAGGCTGGAAAAGTTCAGACCATTTCACCTTCCCATATTTTTTCCAGAGCATCCAGTAGCCTTTTAACTCGCCTGGAACTGCAACTGCAAGTGGGCCGATGGCGGAAGCTCCGGAATTACCGTCAAACATTTCTTCGGTTGCAGCCATAGGGGCTCTTTCGCGTGCATTTAGAGTCTGTAAGAAGTTTATCACACAATTTTTTTGTACATATAGGCTTGTACTTGTAGCTGGCGAATTAACAAAGTAAGTAAATTAGCAAACGTGTAAATTGTATGATTAATTCAAATAATTCAAACAAAAAATATGACAGCGACGGGATTATGATTATTACCTCAGCTTTTTTTAGTGTTGCATTGTAATAAACTAGAAGAAAACCCCCACCTGAAACATTTTGTTTAGCTCTTTATTATAATGTGACTTGACCATGCAGTTGCTAAACTTTACATTATCAAGGAAAATCCATATAACAAAAAGCGTAAATATTTCTGGGCTGGTCCTCAGCGGATAGACTCTCATTCATGACTAGTCATTGGTTTAACCACCATTTCGAGATTCAAACCCTTCCAAACTAATCCTAAGTACTCAAGTGGGTACTCTAGTCAAGGTCACGTTTTGCAAAATGTTTTACCTAATCCCATGCTTTGAGTTTGGATTACACCTATACACAACGCGCTCGCTATTGCCGCGTCAGCTACACTTCCGCCCTTTTGTAGCATTTCTCTTAAAAAAAATAAGAATGATTTTTTAGTGTTTGATAAAGTCGCCAAGCCAAATTTGTTCACTGAATTATTCGTACTTGCCGATGTCCGAGCAGTACGGAGCGTCAGTAACTACGGCCGCTTTCCCGTAAGCCCGCAAAGGGGAACTTGAAGGTGGGAGGGTGTAGTCGCTTCCAAGACCACTAAGCTCATCCTTGTTCCAATCAATAATTTGCCAGCTCAAAATACCTGCGACGAGTGCCACAACTACCACTGCTCCCAAAAAAGCCGACAAAATAAGCCCACGGCGCGGCTGTGGCTTACTATATGTCAGATGTAAGAAAGAATGCTTAATTTTAAACACGGAATTTATTTTCAAATCTTAAAGCTCGTGTTTCTTACATTGCCATTTTAAATCCGTAAAAAAAATCCGACTCGCTAAATGATGGAATCTGAGAACTATCTGGTGGAATAATGCCAATAAAATATAAGCCCAGTGACTTTTCTTTTTTATGATGCGTACGCTCCCAAACCCATTAATAAAATGCCTTCCCTGTGGCATGAAAGTACTTTCTTCGAAAATGTATAATACCACATTAGTAATGCAGGTTTCATGAAACTGTGAAGATGAATTTAGCATATCAGCAACGAGCCATTGTTTTTCATCATTAAATGATAAGTTTATTCTGTTAATTCTTTTTATCTTCTTTGTCAGCAGTCAATAGATATTACGCAAATGTAAAATGTAATTGAAATGGAACTCATTTTGATCTGAAAGTCTCGGTTTTGTCTGATTTGAAAATGAACAAATGATTTGGATATGTAGCTGAAGCTGATTGTCTCGCTCGACATGAATGGTAGCATTTCATGTTTCATTGGCAAGTCAATGTGATGACATGATAATTGGTAGTAATTACAAGGGCAAATAGTAAATTGTTATTTTATGGTATTTAAGATAAAAATCCATACATACAACAATGTATGTATGTAGTTGCTTCTGATGCCTACATATTGGAGAGGATTGGTTCCACAGTTCCAATATTTTAATTGATCATATGAGAACATGTACTTTCCCTACGTAATTTTCCAACAATTTATATGAAGAAAAGACAAAAATATTACGCGAAGTCTTTAATATCTTTTGTAATATATTTGTCAATAAAAATTCGGAAAATCCTGCTCTATCATTTTTTTCTTGAACTTCTTAAAAAGATGCAAACAACGCGTAAACATTTTAACCTTCAATTCCGGTTTTACCTATTTTGGAGCTTAAATCCGATTTTGCCGTTGCTACTTGTCTGGTCTCTACCCTACTACCCTACCCGTTTTTATCCAGTTTTTTGATACACGGGAAAGTTCGTTCAAGGAAAGAAGGGCCAAATAAAATGCTCTTAAAAAATATTTACCTTTTTTTTACTCTTTGTTGGCTTCTCTCATCTCTGATTTCACTTGGTTATGCTTATGCTAAAAACTACTTCTTTACTTTTTGACAAAATGGCCAGTACATGTACATAATTCTTTTCTTGATAGTAGACTTTATGCACCTACTGGTCTAGTATAGTACCTACCTAGGTATGGTTATAGTACTATGTAGGTGTAAATAAATGTACATACATATAATGTAATGTAATGCAATGCATGTTGTGTTTTCGTTTGTGTATTGTATTGTGAAATACATTTCCGATCCGAATTGGATCAGCTGCGGCTGCTATGCTGCTGTGTCGGTCCGGTCACGGTCTGAATGATTTCTTAAAAAATAGGTACCAAAATCAGATGACCTTACATGTTTCGAATTTTCGCGATTTCTAACAAAATACTTCATTCTATAATATTGAAGGTGGCATTAACTCCAGTTTCAAATTATGTAAGTGAAATTGTAATTCCTTTAAAACCATATTTTCAATTTCATTTTGTCAATTGTGAATTGTATTTATTAACGTGTTAAAAAGTTACAACCAAACAATAGGCAAATTTGAAACGTTCCCTTTCAAATAAAACCAATTCGGATTTAAAAGTTTAAATATCCGTTGGTCTAACATTGTAACCGAATCCTGGCCCTCAGCGAGCAATAACCATCTCAGCCATAACGATGTCTGTTGCATTAAGAGAAGTTGCAAGAAATTCGCAGCGTAAGTGATACCTAACCATATTTAATATAATGTAGCATATGTACAAATTTTTTGAAACCTGTACATTTTCTCTATGTGAATAAAATGTGGCATGTGGTATTTTTTTAGAACTCATCACGTATTATAATAATTTTGATTTCAAATAGGCTGCCAGGGCTTCTTTCTCATCACGAGGTCATGCGTAATTTCTGCAAAACTTCCTTTGGGATCGAGACATTACAGCTCGGACGTAAGTTCGCCCTCAATGTTTGATCCTAAGATGTATAACATGACTGGAGCGAGAACTATTGCTAGAATTGCTCGCGAGTGTGGGGTGAAACGGCTTATTCACTTTTCTAGTTTGAATTGCGAATCTCCACAGGTAAGTTGATTTAAGCGAGGTGTATTTAATTACATCAGAATTTGAATTTTCAAACTTCATTAGGCAATATCAGCCACTAAATTTAATTTGGTTATGCAGAGCTTGGGCATTTTGGAGGACGGCTCTCAATTTTTAAAATCCAAGTACTTGGGAGAAATAGCGGTTCGCGAGGAATTTCCTGACGCTACTATCTTTAGACCTGCGGATATTTGGGGCCAGGAGGATAGATTTTGTAAATACTATGCCCATTTCTGGAGAAGGACCTTTCAGTGGCTACCCCTTTGGCACAGGGGAGAAAAGACTATCAAACAACCCGTTTTTGTTTCTGATGTCGCACAGGGAGTTATTAATGCCATCAAGGACCCTGATAGTGTTGGAAAAACCTACGACCTTATTGGGTATTAGCATCCGAATTTGTTTTTAAGAACTTCCAATTTAATTTTCGCAGAATTGAAATTGAAATAATTTGAAATAAATTTTAGCCCGAAGCGCTATTTGCTCTCCGAGCTGGTCGATTGGTTTTTCCGTGTAATGCGAAGGGATGAGGAATGGGGATATCGACGAACAGATTTAAGATGGAGTCCGTTGTTTCAAATGAGAATCAGTTTGACCCAGAAATATTGCCCAAGTTGGCCAGTCGGATATCTAGGATGGGACAAAATTGAGAGGGTACGTATTTTAACTCGAATCAAATTCGATATGCGCTCTGTTTGATTTTATTTGAGGCTAATAATTTAAGAACTAATGACAGTAATAAAATAACAAACTCACAGGATCATGTTACGGATACACCCACTGGCCTGCCAACACTGGAAGATTTGGGAATAGAATTGACTGATATGGAAAGTCGAATGGTTTGGGAATTAAAGCCGAACCGGGCATTGAACTACTACGACGAACAATTAGGCGAATTCGCGCCAGCTGCGCCACCAAAAACAATTCCTATTAATAAAATCAAGTTCATCCAAGTCCGATAATTCAATATGATTTAATTTTATTTAAAATTCAATATCAGTTAATACTTTACTCAAGGGTAGAATGCTCGATGGCTTTGAAACGTGAAAAATTATATACATGTATTCATGTATATTATTGTAGTACTAATATAATCGAATGAAATGTAAATAAAAGCGTGTTGCCAATGAATGACCTCACTGAATGATACGATTTTATGATTTATATATTTCTGTCTTCAATGATCAATTTACTCTCATTATCTCACAGTTTAAAAAAATGAAAAGCATCCAATAACAATCTGATGCAACTAAAAGAGGAACCATACCGATAAGGCCCCCGTCATTCATAAGTACGAAATATTTGGCGATATTAAAATTCATCCCGCATGAATCCCAGAATGATAGTGATGATCTCAAATCTCGACTCAACATGAGAGAATTGAAACTGACTGGGAGAAGTACATAAGATACCCCAAGTAAGGAGGCATGACGCATGAGGAGAAAAAACAATAATGATGCATATAAAAAGTAAACACAAAATATAGGATCTTTTCCTTTTCCTTCCTTAACGCAGAGATAAGTACCTAAATATTATTATTGTGGTTATGACATGCATACGTGAGGTGAATCAGTATTTCAAAATTAAAAATTGAAAGAGTTTACGGGTATTCATTATTTTTATTTTGAGGTGAGTATTTTATTCCTTAGTTCATGACCCTAAAAAAGGGGAAAGGGTATTTTGTATTGTGTGGGGGTAGCAACGAAATAGTGGTTGATTCTCGTGTTTAGTCGATTTAGTGGTCACAAAGATACTGGTCGCTTAAAAGAATTTTAGTATTTCCCTGTCATAGTTTATAGTAGACAAAAGAATCGTTTGATAGCGAGACGAGGAAGGAAGGGAGGATCAAAAAATAAAATAAAATATTAAGCATTTTAAAGGTCCTCTGGATATAAAAAAAATGTAAGACGCATATAATTTTGTTCGAGGTTTAAATTATAAATTTTACATGTTAAGGTCAAAAAGTTAAACGTTAATGTATATCACCTCTTACTAATTACATTCAAAGAGAACTTCTCCCACCGTAAGAGTTTTCTGCAATGGTTGATTTTGAAAAACTTATCGCCAGTGTTGCGACATCGTCTCCAGAACAATTCCAACCATTAATTTCGCAATTTAATGGGCAGGTACTTTCAAAATATTTTAGACAAAATATTTTATACCACACCATCACAACATTAATCGAATTAATTGTTTTTTACCTGTTCCATTTAAAAGTTTGACAAAACAAGAATCATTCCAGAAATGTCTCATCTCCAGAAAGAGGCTTTGTGGAACTATTTATTTGCACGACTAAAGGATCCTCTGACAAATACAGAAGTCGTCAGTGATCTGTTGAATGCACTAAGAATACTGAGGTTAGCTTGTTTACAATTAATATTCAGTAAATCAGAATGTCACTGCATGACGCGAGCGAATTGTAATTGTGTTTCGCTTGAAGTGTAATTTTGATTTTAATTTTTTAATCAATTTTTCCAGTCGTGACAAGAGCTTACTGGAGCAAGTGGTGACCGACGAAATGATTAGTTGTCTGTTGGAAAGGTCGGGATTGGAGTCGAAAGAAGGGCCTATAGGTTTGCTTTTTAATTGTCAGATTGTCTGATATTTGATATACATACATATTTTTTAAATCGTCGATAACAAATAATTTGGAATTTTAGGGTTGGAACATTTAAGCGGGATGAAAGTGATTTTCAATATAATTTTCCAAAGCGAAATAGCTCAGAATAAATTGATATCTGCAGGCCTCCTGAAGTGTCTAGTGCGACCATTACAATCTTCTCACGTCGAAAAAATTCCATCAGAAAATTTGCTTTTCCTTCTAAAAATATTCTTCATTATTACTGCACTTCAGAAAAGATGTGGTTCCAAAGTTCGTGATGATCTCGGAGGGTTAAACATCATCATAAAGTATACAAGTGAACTCACCAATTCCCAAGATGCTTTTGACAATACCACCGCGGATATTCTTTCAGAACTACTAAAACTCCTTTATAATTTAATTCATGACATTGATCTTTCGTTAGTAGAAAATTCCAACAGTGTCGCTGGCGGACATGATAAACTCATCGATTCCAAAATTTTCGCAGATATGTGTGAGATTACAAGAGTTGTAAGAAGATGTTTACTTCACGAGGTTGAATGTCCAGAAAGGAGGTTAAATGTGCAGGCGCATGCTGTACATCTGCTTTGTGCTGTTCCTTCTGAAACTTTCAATGATTTGATAATGGAAACTTTGCACGAGAATTATACTAAAATTCGTTATGAGGACAAAGATCTGGCTGCTATTGAAGAAATCGTTTGCCTCCTAGATTTAAAACTTAATGATCTCGATGTAAGGAACAAAGAAATTAATGCTGAAAAATATCCTTAACTAGACGTTGAGTCTGGTGAATATTATACTGTCAAGTTAGAATTACAATTACGTTAGAAAAACTAAATTTAAAGTGTATGTTCTAAAATTCTTGCACAGAGATCTCCAGTCGAGCCTATTCTGGTGGCACTGTGCAAAATGGTCAGTTCGAACCGTGCAATCCGAAAGTTTCTCAAGGGCCGAATCCTTCCTCCACTTACAGCCCAGGATTTGAAACAGAGACCCGAAATAGGGAATACAATCAGAAACAAGTTGTGTCGATTGATCCATACTCCAGCTGGAACGGCCACAAAAACGGCGGCAACCCTTATCTTTATTTTATGCAAAGAGAATGGTAATGTTACAAAACAATGTCAGTAATTTGCAGTAAACATGTAATAGGTATACTTTTTTAATTAAATTAACCGTATTCAAATTTTTATTATTCTTTTAGTCGGAAGAATGATCAAATATACTGGATATGGAAACGCAGCTGGACTTCTTGCCGATCATGGTCTTTTGATGGGAGGGCGGGGCAGCGGTCGGTATTCTGAGGATTCCGATAGTGATACAGCAGAGTATGAAGAGTTGAGGGAAAAGTAAGGCAGTCGATGGAAAATGGTTTAAAAACGTGTCAAGATGTAATGTAACGTAACCTTTGGATTTGAATTATGTTTTCAGGATAAATAACGTCGAGGGATGGATGAAACCTGAGGAACCTTTCTTAGAAATGACAGAAGAGCAAAAGGAATACGAGGCAATGAAGCTAGTCCAGCATATCCACGCGTTAACCACGAATAAAACCATTCAACCATGTCGTATTGGAGCTGATGGAAAGCCAGAGCCAATCGAGCATGTTCTCGAGCTTCAGGAAGGTCTCGAACATGTCAAAAACGCCATCGGAAAAGCAACGGCTTCGGATTCAGATTCTGACTAGATAAGAATTCATTGGATTAGATAAAGTAAAGATAGAGTATAAATTGTATACTTATATAAGTATCTGAACATGATGAGACCATATAACGCAATGTGAAAAGGTTTTTTAAACAATTTTATTAATAAATGACGAATAAAGTATATTAAAGCTTAATTTTATTGGCAATTATTTGTCGTACAGGTACAGAACTCAGGGAAAATGTACTGATTACAAATGTAGTGGTTAGCGACCTATTTTTGGGTAGGACAAAACTTGTAGTCTCCAATCCAACTTGGTTGGTTGAAAGAGACCAGTGCCCGGTGCGTTTTTAACGCTCTGCTTACGCTGTCCGCTGCGGAGAGCGTAAGTAATTTTTACTCCTTCTTCAGCGGAAATAAAAGCTATATAAAGATGATTCAAACTAGCAATGCACCTAGTACGCCTAGGCAAGTGTATCATTTCGCCTCACTACGACAACCAGAAATCAACCTAACCTTTGATAACACTTATTGCTAGCGCAGCGTCCCGCGAAAGCGCGAAGTTGAGCGTAAAAAATAGCCTAGCAGTTTTCTAGTCGTCAAGGAGATTATTACGCCGGGTCAAAAATACGCTTTTCGGTTTTGCCAATTTTTAAACACGCCAGCGCTAAAATTTTCTGTCAACGAAAAAAAATGCTGCGCTCAACTTTTTTACGCTGCTCGGAACGCTGGCGTCAGATTTATGCCCTCTCTGTTCCAAACACTTACAACTTAGCATGGTTTGTTGAACCAAATGAAACCATTTGCGAAAATGCAAAACGCGAGAAAAAAAGAACACCCGGAATCCAACCTCAAGCATGGTTCACGTTACTCCTAGTGTTCGGTGGCGGGAAGAGCACGTTGATATTACATTGTTATTGTTATTAGTTATGTGAAGTAAATTAAATTGATTACGTTTTAACAAAAAAAAATAATGGTGATGATATTATGGTTCAAGTCTAGTTTCGTATTTTCTTGTAAATGACTTTTGTAGAACATTTTGCACAGTGTGGAATAATAATGTTTTGTACTCGGTGTTCTCAAATATTTTTAAGGGCTCATAATAATTTATCCTATTCAAAGTTTCGGAACCCTACTATTGCTTCCGCTGAAGTTGTGCAAAATATATTTGGAGTACGGAAATTCGCTTCAAATGCATTTGTAGCAAGTACAACAACGCTAAAAAAGAAAGCTGGGAGAGCACCTGAAATCGAAACTTTAAATGAAAAGGTACAAAAGTATAAAATGGAGAAGAAGACGATTGAGTTTCAAAAGGGTAATCCTAGTGAGTACACAGGAAGAACCCACACGTGTGGCGAACTCACGGCGGAAAATGTTGGCGATACTGTTACGCTGTGCGGTTGGCTGACCTATAAGCGTCTTAATGGGGCTTTTATCGTGCTTAGGGATTTGTATGGAGTCACTCAAGTACATGTACCGCGTGAAGTAAGATATTTGAAATCTTAATCTTGCCATTTATTTCATGAATCCAAATCACTATCTAAGATATTTTTATAGCTTACAGAAGAGGTTGTTAAGACTAATCAGGCCCCGTTGGAAACAGTCCTTCAAATTACTGGTCAGGTAGCATTACGTCCCGAGAAGCAAATCAGACCGGTATGTTAAATATTTCCACTGAAAAAGTGGTTCATAGCTCAAATATATTTTAAAAGAAGTATTTGTACTGCCTGTAAGTATATATACATATTAGTTTCTTTCTGAAAAAGAATCTCAAAATGTTATGGTTGTAGGATCAAGTGTCTGGCGAGGTCGAGGTAATTGCAAAAAATGTAACTGTCCTGAATCAGCCTAAAGAGATAAGACTGGCGTTCAATGATTTCGACAAGGTATAATATCTCTTTATCCCAATGCTCCTTTGTCTTGCAAACAAAACAAACCTTAAATATAAGTTTTTTATTATGATTTTATAGATTGACGAGGAATTAAGGTTGCGATACCGCTACCTCCATTTGCGGAATGCTCAAGCTCAGCATTTCCTTAGAGTAAGATCGTTATTTCTTAGCAAAGTACGAAGGTTCATGGAAGCCAACCACTTTATTGAAATAGAAACACCCACTTTAATTCGGAGAACACCTGGGGTAAGCGAACCATGAAAGATCGAATAGGTAACTGTAGTTAACATATTGGTGAATAATTTGTGTTTGTTAACAATTCCAGGGGGCACGCGAGTTCCCTGTGTTGACGAAGTTTACAGATTCTTTCTATGCTTTGGCGCAATCTCCTCAAATTTTAAAGCAATTGCTCATGGCTGCAGGAATGGACAGATATTACCAAATTGCTCGCTGCTATCGGGATGAAGGTGGAAAGCCAGACAGGCAACCTGAATTTACCCAACTTGATATAGAATTGTCATTCACATCGAGAGAGAATGTTATGAAGTTGGTCGAAAATTTGATGAAGTATGTATGCCCCAGTGAAACGATTCCCAACAGTGGAGAACCTTTTCCAGTAATAACATATAAGGAGTGTATGAACAAGTATGGAACTGATAAACCGGACATTGGAGGCTTTCTGTGGGTAGTTGACTTTCCCCTTTTCTTACGAAATGAACAATCTGGGAAGTTGGAAGCAGCGCATCATCCTTTTACAATGCCTGCAAATGTAGAGAAGTTATGCAACAACCCGGAAGAAGTACTAGGACTGAGTTATGACTTGATTTATTGCGGTGCGGAAGTTGGAGGTGGATCTATTCGTATTCATGATGCAAAGCTGCAAAGACTAGTTTTCGAAAGTATTCTTGAGCTTCCTGCTAAAGATATTAATTATTTGCTGGAAGCACTAGAGTCAGGGTGCCCCCCTCATGGAGGTTTCGCTTTAGGTAAGAAATGGAATTATTAAAGTGGGATGCTTGAAATGTTGCCTATATCAATGTCAATTTACGCCACCCTCTCCCCTCAAACAGTTACTATAAATTGATATTTTCTTCATAGGGATCGATCGATTTCTATCCAAAATGCTGAATACGCATAGCATACGAGATGTCATAGCATTTCCAAAATCTGGTGACGGCAAAGATCTAATGAGTGGAGCACCTAACCATTTAGAAAAAGATGCAAAGATTTATTATGGAATCAAATGAATCAATAAAATTTGAATTTTATTATGGATGTTGTTGTCATTTTTGTACTTTAATTAACTTCATGAAGTTACTTTACTCGTTATTTGAGTTGAGAGTCAGTAAATGGCAATGCATATCATATATATATGTACACATATCAAAGTAAAATTGTTGCATTTTTTAGTTACAAAGTCTGTAGAATAGCAACTTTATTTAATTGAACTATAAATCACTTGGCAATCTCCAAACGGTTAGAGCTGGACTACTATTCGCACAAACTAAAAATGATTTAATTTCTTCATCGCTATAGTCATCTAGAAAAATCAAAGAGTTCAAATGTCCAGTATTATAGCTAAAAGAGGTTATTTGAGTCATGTCAGGAAATTTAAAGATTCTAATTACTGCGTCATAACCACCCACTGCCAAAACATTTGCATTTGGATTCATTGCCATGCAACTAACACCTTCGGTGGGAAGGCTTTTCTTTCCATAAGGTTGTAAACTATACGGTATTTCGTGACTTATCTTAAACAGGTACAAAATCTTGACAGTGGTTCCCACAACAAGAATATTCGCATCTCCTTCAAAACAAGTTCCAATAGCAGGAGAGTTCTCTTTCTTATCCTTTGGAAGTTGAAACTTTGAAACGACATTACACGAGAAGTAATATTTGTCGCCTTTTTCACTTGGTGGTGCAGGTGAAATTTTCAAAATTTGAATTGTTCCGTCCTCTGTAGCACAACAAATATATTTTGTACTAGTATGGGTTTCCAATTTCAATAGCTTAACAGTCATCAGGGTTGACTCGAATTTGGCAATAGGAAAAATCGGTTCACATTTATCCTTGTTCCATTTTAAAACACCGACACGATCGAGACCTAAAGGGACAATGATATCTTGATCTGGACACGCGATGGGCTTGCAAAATCCTGAATGAATGGGACTTGATATAATGACAACTTCACCGCTACGACTCTCCTTGTTCCCAGGGGTCACGAGTAATAGACCACACTTCCTACTGTGAAACACTATTGCCGGATCCTTACTCTCATCATCGCTAAACATTTCTCCCCAATTCACCTGTTCCTCAGAACCCTGACGCTTCCAGAGTTCCCTGCGAAACTGAAATTATTATGTATTTAACTACATTCTTATATTTGCCATAACAATTACCAAACCCACTGAAAAAAGAATGAAAATTGAAAATACTCACCATCGTATCGTAAACAATTACACTACCGTTTTCAGTTACAACTGCAAACGTCGCTTTTGAACCGATATTTGTCGATATTTCTCGAAAATGATAACTCGAAACTGTAAGATGTTGAGCAACCTGACCCCCATCAATATTTAAAATTGCAAAGGGCAACTTCGGCTTCAGGTTTTGAAGGGCATAATTTTTACTTAAAGTAATAGAAACTTGATTGGCTGTTGCTTTCCTAAAATGAATTAAATGAATGAATTAAAACAAATTATGCAGCAACATATTTTTTAGCAAAGGAATAATATTAATAGTGTTTATTAAATAAATTCTTTGTAGTATTACAGCAACGTGTCTTCTTCAGATGAAATCATATTATGATTGATATTGATTAACACTGATTAGTAAATAATAACCGCACGAAGAAATTGTAAATGCTTATTATTGGTTGTCAATTTCAAGGTTAAGATATTATTGTTGTTGCACCGAACAAAGCTATATTGTTGGACAACGAAGGCTGCGTTAACTAAACTTGTCCTCCTCGGACTAACGATGATGAAGTAAATAAACAGGTGCGTAAATAAGACTCCGTGAAAGACTGACACGATTACCACAGGTTTACTTTAATTTTACTTCACTAAATATCTCTTTATTAATCGTCTCTTTCGAATTACACTAAATCTCAACTTAATTAAATGACGCAATATCTTAAC
>JAHZMX010006547.1:0-10772 GCA_027743895.1 Seira musarum | reverse complement strand
CCCAAAATAAAAATACTTTCCTCCGCCTACAGTAACAGTTTCAATACTTCGTGGAGTCTGAAGTAATGTTTTAGCACACAGTGGTAATTTTGATTCTACGTAAGGATTAACTATATTTAACAAACTACTTAAAGCAACATGACTTACATTAAATTCTAAAGCCCATTGCACTAGCTTATTAGACAACGAACATTCTGTGTTACTCGGGGATTCATTAACAATAACATTTAATTCAGGCGCAGGTTCAATTTGAAATGATTCGTTACACGTATAGTTTCCGTTCAAATGTTGCTCTGGTGGTAAGGGATTTTGCTGATTGCAAACACTGTTGGTTAAATCATTGTCGTGATGATGAAGCGCAGGACTTGAAGCCAGACTCAGTTGTGGTTGACGTTTGCGTATTTGATCCAGCATCGCAGCTGCGTCCTTCTTGATTTTTCTCCGCTGAGTTTGGTACGACGACATTTTTTCGAAGAGCTCTTCCACCAGCTAAATCACGTGCGTTACGAAGCCAACTTTTGATATGGTTTTCAATGCTTACTTCAGTTTTGTCCTTCTCCGCAAAATTTTGATTGCGCTGCGTTGCATCTGTGACAATTAAGACAAAATTTGAGAGGAAGCCGCAGAAGTACATAATTATTTAAACTGAACTAATCACATGAATTTACCTATTATTGCTTGCTTTAATTTCAATTTCCGGAATTCAACCTTCCCGTGCAGTCCAACAAAGTTAGTGTCTTTCGCCAAAAACACCGACAAAACTCGAAGCAGAATGTTACGAACTGTTTTTCCGCAGTCCGTTCCTCCAAAGCTGCTGCAATACTTTACCTAGAGAATTTTAAAAATATTTATTTTGTTCAAACTAATTGATGAATGGAAGTTCTTACAAAGAGGTTGTAGTGATCAGTCGTGCTAATCCAAGTCTCAAAATCGGATAGCACGTTTCGATCAAGTAGAGGAAGATCAAATGGGATGGAGGACACAATTGATGATTGGACCCCCGCCTGCGAAGTGGTTGTTCTACTGAGGAGCTCTGCGATTCCGTTTTTGATTTCTGCAAAGGCCCGCGTGAAAGCCAATTCCAATGCTAAAAGTAACCATATATCAGTTAGTATAGTCTTAAAATAATCGTAAACGTATGCACAAAATAGTTATAATACCGCTTTGTCTTTGCGAAATTGAGTCGAGGCGAGTTTCTACACTTTTTTGATAATCCATGAACTGCTCTAGACTAATTCCAATCGTCACCACACCTCCACCTGCAACGCATTTTCCTCCGTCTTCGTTTCCCAACTCCTTTTGCTGAGATTGCACCTGTCGTGAAGCTGGCAATTGTTTCACGGATTCATCAGTACAAGCAGAAGCAAATCTCTCTGCTTCCCGAAACTGGCCTGCAGATAGAAAAAAAATTCAGTAGCTACTTTAAAATAACAACAATATTAGAATATATGCCAAATGTAAACAAACGAGAACTTTGGCCAAGCGTAGCAAATTCTTCGGGCGTTGTCAAAGGTTGATAATCCTCAAGAACGTTGTTTCCGTCGTCGCTGTCACTGCTAACTTGCGGTGGTGGAGATCCGACGAGAACGAGGGATGCGTCTTGTCTTCTTACGTTTTCTCTTGTGTGAGAATATGAACTTTTTCTCCTGAGCCTTGAAAGAGGTGTCTCGTTATCAGTGGTTTCAATACTTGATGAGTATTGAGTCTGTTTTTCTAATCGTTTCCCCTGCTCGTACGACACTAAAAACCAAAACAAAAATAAATGTGTAGCGCATTCGATTGAAATGATTCACGCTTAAATTGAATGTCTATGTTGTCTTAAAATATTACTTACCGATTCCGTTTCGTTTTATTTGAATGCGAAACTTTTTCCAGTTTTTTTCCGGTTTCTTACATCTTTCAATCAGTTTGGCTGCGGGGACGGGAGGCCAGAAGCACTCTGATCCGTCACCTAATATCCAGCAAGTTGGTATTAGGGCGACACAATTTTCCTCTTCAACAAAATACACTATGGCCCACATATTATCATGGAATAAATCACTTTGTTCTAATGTTTCAATCAATCACAAACAAGGTTTATAATTAAGTCACAACATAAAGGCTGAACTGCAAAACTTTTGCAATGCAGAACAGAACAGGGCACAGTTTTTCTGTTTTGGAGCGGAGACAGGTGTCCGGTGATTTGAATTTGGCGCTTTTTTCTGTGGTATATGGTAGTGTGTGAATCGTGTCTTTCTTTATACCAGATGCGGAGATGAGAATTTGTGAGGGTAGAATTCGGGCCTGCCCAATGATTTTATGAATCGGAGTTTCCCACTGATCAACATGCGTTATGTTTTGGGATTGCCCCTTCATAAACTTAATGGGAAAAGCCAGGGTTTACATGCTACTAGTTGTTTTGGGAAATGCAGTGCGTAAAATTTATTAATGTAATTAGGGAATTCCCATTCCCCAACGAATCCCTCTGTTCCCACACTCTAAACACATTCTGCCTACACACTGTTCTTCTAGGGTTGTTTCCTTGCTTGTTCACGGATGAGTTGACTTATGCTCTACTTTTTCATATTTTCATTCATTTTCATTTTACGTCCAAGAGCCCAAAAAACAGAGCAGAAAAAGAGAGCAACTCAAGAGCAAAGAAAGAAAGCTGAACTGAATAATTGATGTCTATCTAATGCCAGTGTACGCCCTTCCACTACATACTGGTTTTGTCCAGGTGGATAAAATCCATTTCATCCACCTTTTTTAGGTGGATGAAATGGTCAAAATGGATGAAATGGACAAAATCAAATACTGCATGCATAGGGGAAATGTGACACCGAGCTAAACTCAAATTTCTTTGCAGCCTGTGCCAAAACAAGAAGAAAAGTAAACAGAAATGATTTGAACAAAATCATTTCTCTCCTGTCGTTGTATGAGGTAGTGAATCCAGTCCTTTGAGAATCCGACAAGATTAATAAAAATGTGTCGTCATATGGTGTGAATCAGTTAGAAAAGTTAACATCTCATCTAATACTTGTTGGGACAGTGTGACTTATCTGTTGCGTGACCATTAACTAATACTCTGACAGTTGCTTTGTTTGAGTTTATATTTTACCTGAAGTATAGTGATAGTAGTGATTAATTACAAGAGGAGAAAAGTGACAACAGAAATACTTATCAAACACGTCATTAAATCAGGATATCGGTGTAGGTATTTGGTGTTGACGAATTACTTCGATCGATCGCATTTGAGATGGATTTTCAGGTACATTATACTAAATCTTACGTGAACATACAAAAGCTTACTTTGTGAATTTGTATAAAATAAGCTGAATATTATGGTTAATTGTTATAGGACGAGGTTCTAACATGGCTGGCTGGAACGAGCAACGAAAAGCGATTTTCTTTCATACGGAGAGCTTTGGATTGCTGTAAACTTGAGGAAAACACGGGACTAATGAGGCTTGTGGAGCATTCAAGGAAGCGGAAACAAAATCAGCTTTACAAGCAAAACCGTTGCAAAAAAGCCAAACCGTCAGTGGACGTGCCTGCGCGTTCGTTGGAGCTGCCTGCGCCGTCAAGCCAAAGTCTTCCGTGGTGGAAGAAGTACAAGGATGACATGGTGGTTGGGTTAGATTGTGAAATGATCAGCCTTAAGGAAACTAAAAACGGAAAGCATCCTACCGTTGCCGCTACAGTAGCTGCAGTTCGTTTATCCGATAAAAAAGTTATCTACCAAGTAAGTTCTATTCTAATTACCAAAAACTACTGATAACAAATTCAGCATGATTGTTATCTTTATATCATTTTATCCCTTTCATTCATTTTTGATTATTATCAGGCCAAGATCTACCACCCACCCGGTTCATTCCTTGTTAACAAGAATACTCTACGGGTAAATGGCTTCAAAGAAAACTCGCTGATGGATGGAAAGGACTTGGAGACAGTGAAAAAAGAAGTCAATGCTATTTTGAAAGATTCGTTAGTGATAACAGTAAATGGGGAAAGGGACTTTGCTTCTTTGGACTTGGCGATTGCCGATTTTGATGTGTTCGACTTGCAGTCACACTGGAAGAAGTTTTATGGACAATACGACAAAACTGGACAGCCGATTCTTCAGCCCATTGGACTTCGAGCGTTGTACTTCCACTATTTTAAAATTGATATTCAGTCAAAAGAACACTCAGCAATAACTGACGCGACAGCGACTGTTGAATTATTTGACGTGTACAAAAAAATCAAGTCATCCAACCTTAATTTTCGTGAGCATTTTCCATCAACTGAAGATATATTGAATTGAAATACTAACACTATTAGTTTTTTTAATTTCATTTAGATTCGTTATATTAATTTCTGTTTCTGAACTAGTCTCTGAACAAAGCAAAGTTAATGTTAATTAATTAAGTCAATAAAATACGATGGCTCAGGCATTTCAACAAAGCTCAGGCACATCAATTTAATTGATTTTTAACTAATCATCGTCGACATCATCAATATTTTTTTCAGCAGATTGTAAAGAATGGTTCACTACTGTTAATTTTTTTGCTCTTTCCACGTGTAAACGGTTTCGTTTCTTAGACCAAATGTTACCCATTGTTGAGAAAGACCGCTCAAGTCCTGCAGTACTCGCCGGGAGCATCATTAGTACTTCACAGATTTCAATTATTGAAGGATCAATAGACGTGTAGTTCTTCATACAAGACCACCAGGTTTGCGGGTTCATATGTTGAATTGATTCACCGGTCAGTAATTGTTTTGGAAAGGTATTGGAATCATTTACTTTTAAGTTTGCTGCTACTGGTACGAGTAACGGATTGACAGATGACAAATATTCAAACCCGGCATCGATTTCCTGTTTCTTTAGTCCATTTCCTTCAACAGATTTAAATTATTTTAGCGATACACATGGCACATATTTTCATATAACTTTTAGGTAAGCATGTCGTTTTAATTAATACCTTTATATTTTGGATTAAGCATGTAGGCCGCAATAGCTAGAGGAGGCGCTGCCAATTCAAGTCTCTCTTGGAACTTCTGTTGGACAAATGAATCATTAGGCAAGGTTGTCGATAAATGCATCCAATTGCTGTAAGCGTCCGCTAAGGTAAATTTATCACTCTGCGCCTGAAAATCGGTAGTTAAACTGAAATTATAATTTGATCTATCGCTCATGTCTGTGCTTCCTTGATTGCCTGTACTGAGCAACCTAACCTGATCTAATGCAATCGCTACCGGGGTGAGTAGGTCCAAAAGATGAATGACTTCTGCGTAAACTGTAAGATCTTCGATAGTCCCTAAGATTTCAGCTTCTTTCTTGAGGGAACTCTCAGGCATTCTCGAAATCTCCAAGTATTTTGTATGATTATCTCTGTAGCTTCGTAGACAATCCAGCTGGCTGTTCCACCTTGTATTGCCTGGGACTATCGGACGATGTCCTTTAAGTTTTAGTAGATTAAAATTCTCGAACGTGTGATTCCGAAAGAAGGTTTGAACGTTAATGATTCTTTTAATAATGGAATCCTTGGATAAATCCTGTCCTAGTAAGTTGAGGACATGGGCATTGCAACCGTAAACCACAAAATGTTGAAACTCTTCCTGTACTAATCGCCGAAGAGCCTTCATGGAGTTACAGTTGTCGGTCACCACTCCAATAACTTGACAACCAAATTGATCTGTCGCGATTCGAATTGCGTTTTTGAGCAATTCGAAACAATAAAGCGCTGTCTTTTTGTTATCTTCGGCATCAACTGCGTCGAAATAGTAAGCCGAAGTTCCAGTATGTACGCAGTGAGATATGATGGGATCGTTTTTGCAAGATGACCATCCATCTTGCATCATAACTACTTTTTTGCCTTCGATTGCGGTCCTTACTGATGATATTGCTTCATCGTACTCTTGGTTTAAAATTGTTGTTTTTAGTCGTTTAGCTGACGGTGGATTGTAGTTTGGGTTTCCAGCTTTGATCATGTTGATAAAATAGTGATTCTCAATCACACGGAAAGGAATATTATTTGCAAAGAAGAATTTCCCGATATGTTTGTCCATTTCCGTGTGATATTTCTCCTTTTGTTTCACTGTCCACTGGTCTATGCGTCCTTGAACATACCGTGCTGGAGTTCCAAGTCTTGGTGGCACAGGCAAGGAAAAAGTCTCCTGCACAGTCACACCTTGCTTGACTTTGACTTTCCCTTTACATTTCTTTAAATGTTCGTTCATCCTACATGGTCGCCCACTGACAGATTTTTCGCATCGGATACATTTATTGGACAGCACTTTCCCAGTCTCATCTCTTTCGGTGACAAAATTAGTCCAAACAGATTCCTTTTTTCGACCCGTGCTTTTCCGTTTACGCTTTGATGGAATTTCGTCTTCGTCACTGCTGGAAGTTTCTGTTATCTGCTCGTTACTGTTTTCACCGGAATCGATTGTGATAATGTTTTCTAACTGAGAGCTCATTCCCTGCTGATCGCTCAGGTTGACGTTGCTTCTTTTATTAAAAGATTGCGGATCAGATGATTGATTTTTGGGTTCGGAGTTTTCCTCAGGCTGATTAAGAACTAAGCACGGCATGGCCCCGGAAGTAACGGTGCATTCCATCTTAGAAGATTGTATATCAAACAAACCAATTTCTTCTTCCTCTGCACTGGATTTCGGCGACTCTGCAAATTCAGATTCAATCGAAATTGGACTCAGCAATGACTCCTCTTGGCTGGACTCAAAAAGTTCTTGCGTTGAACCATCTGCAAATATGCAACTTCAAATCGTAAAGGACTTGCCTGTGCTATTTTTATATGCCTGAGCAGTCATTAATAATAAACAATAATAAAAAATAACTTACCCAGAATCTTTTGAATTTCATCGTCGTCAAGATTTTTGTTTCCAGTTTTTGGACGAGAAATTTTATATGATTTTCGCTTACTTGTCATTTTATCTTGTCTTCGTTTTTGACTTATCAACAAGTCGAAAAAAATAACTTACGATAAGCAAAGGTATGGCAGGGTCAGGTTTTTGAAGCAAATGTTTTGATTATCTTTCACTTTTTAACCTAAAAAGAAAGAAGAGGGAAAAGGGAGATACGAAAAAATGAGAAATCTAAGTGTTTTTTGCATTCAGGGTAAATTTTGTCCATTTCGTCCATTTCATCCATTTCGTCCATTTCATCCATTTTATCCCATCCACCAAAAATAGGTGGAAGAATGGACGAAAGTCGTACACTGGTAAAGAGTGAAAGTACGACCAAATTTTATGAACATTATTAAGATATCCCACGTCTTGAACAGAAATTGGTTCTGCAGTTCTCAATTTGAGATGCTGATCGTTTTCATAGTGCGTCCCATTGCAAGAAAGGCATGCAACTTGAACCTGTTCTAATTGCTCACTGACTAAAAGAATGATTGGTGGGATGAACTCAGGAACCAAGATTTTGTGATTTTTTATAATAGGTAAGACCATATAGTCGGTGGGAATCCAATAACCTGCAACATGTTGACTTAGCCACCAATTGTATTCCGGCAAGTATCTAAATTTGTGTGCCATAATTATACATTCTTGTAGGAATACATTCTGAAATTTTTTTCAGAATCTTTGGGTTATTCATAAAGTTTGTGATTGAAAGTCATACGGCTGAATGTATTTTTTTGTACATAAGTAATTTATAAGTTTAGAAACGTGCAATTGGCTAGGTTAGTAAGCCTTGCTTGCAAAAATAATAATTCATTTGAATTGGTCAAACCAACATTTTCTTCCTTCTAGCCCCTTCCCATCAGCTGTCATCCAGCCAGTTTGAATGCACAAGACTTTTATGTAAAAATATATGGGATCGTATAATTATGACACACACCTTATTTCACCACGCATTGTATTTTTGGAATGTTTGATAGTCGGTGTCGGTAGTTGTGCTATGCATGGTGCCCTAAAAATCTTTCCTCGATAAATTTGAGTTTTAAGAAGGGTGACATCTTCATACCCCGTTGATTCCCATGTAAAATTCCACGCATGAGTGTGCCAACTCCAACCTAAATTAGGGATTGGCGTTTCCTCAATTTTTGTGTGAATTTTCATGCAATACCCACGGAGGTTCCAGCAATTGTCAAGTATCTTATCGTGCAGTTCATAATACGGAGAACGGACGTTATATCTTCGAGAGAAGTGCATAGTGCATTTCATGAATAATTCAGTAAATATATTAACGCTATCGTATTTTCGGTGTTCCGTGTTCACTGTTGAAGTAAAAAGTAGAATTGGGGTTATAATGTGAGTCGAAATTAGCAGAATGATGATTCTTCCATACATTTTTAAACTTGATAATTTTTACTTTGATGATGTTCACTGGAGGAATTAAGCCGAATTCTGGGCAATTATGAAAATTGAAGAAATAAATTTTAATCAGGGAAAAGTGATTTTCGAGTTTAGAATTGCAAAAGCTTTGGAAAGGTAAAATTCTGAGTAGTAATGTCAAGTAACTTACAATACAACACGATTGTTTTCATCAATCTACTTAAGCCATTTCGTTGGTTTCTAAAGAGGTTCCAGAGTTTATAAGTACATTCGCCACTGTGGCTCTCTAATAGTTATTTTCCTCTCCCTGGTATATCCAAAAAAATATGATAAGCATATTACTTGTATAAAGAACATCTACAACATAATAACCTACGAATTTAGATGAGTACTAAACTAAAAAGCTTCTGACATGAAAAATAAACGCGGCCATGGTCGTAAGCTTCAACATGAACAACTGCATTATTATATCGGGTTGGATAAGCCTTAAAAACCTTTAAACACCGGCTTTGAACAACACTTTGAAAAATAGTCTGTCATAAAAACCGACTTGGTTGACACTATTTTTTATCCTCATGCTTTATGTTTGACAAGCCAAGGACATTTAAATATATTCATGGCAGTCCAATAAAATCCTTCGTTCCGTTTCAGTTGAGAATAAAGTCGAGCAAAATGGAGCGGCAAAGCAGGAGATATTTTTTTCTTCTATTTGTGCCCATAAAACCGAAAAAACATGTTCACCGTGTCCTTGCGATTCAATTAATTCGACACAAAATTCTTGGAAAACTTTATTGCGTCCATTCCATCCAATTCTGTAATGTACTAGAATTCTCTCATTCCAACTCATTCCACCGGCCTGCAAATCGTTCCTTTGTTTGTGAGCACACAATGCATTCCATAACCAGATCCGAATTCGACTTTATGATCGGGTAAGTCACAGCCACACCTCAACCCCACGAAAATATGATTCAGTTCACGTTAAATTACCGACAAAATTTGCAGGTCGAAATGGCCTCGTACCTCTGGCATTTGCACGATCCATTACATTCTGTGGAGCAGCAGCTCGGTTTCCCAAATGACTTCAGGAAAGACGGGGACGGTTGTCCATGTCGGGGTTGCTGTCACAGGGTTTCCGGCATGGTCTAAGATTTGACCATAACTATCATGATGGAAATGCCAAATTTTATTTTGTTCATTAGGTTACTCGGTTCCCGGTACTGCATTTTTAAGTTCACCCACCCTCAAAGTTGGTCGTTGGCCCCCGTTGCGTGTGCATGTTTTGATATTTGATCGCATGCAGGCCCAGGAAAATCCTGTATTCTGCCTTTCTGTGCTTTTTTACAACTGTCAATCCATTCTCATCAAAGAATGTTTTAATGTCCTTATCGGCATATTTAATTAAAGGATATATTGTCGGGATCCTAATAGCCGAACGTGTCGAGAGATCTTTTAAATCCTCATTTTCATCAGTCGAGAATGTCTTCACGAAAATTTATATCATGCAAAAAATTTCCCTTCTCGTTCCGGAATTGATGAATTGGAGTGACAAATTTCGATTTAAGGTAATAATCCATGTTACCCATATTCTTTGTATCTCTAGGCAGCTTGCTATAGGGTCCGTAACAGATCGGCGAACTAGAATATTTTTTATCAGACGCAGATCTCTTTGATCGTTCGAATTTCAGAATTATTGCGGACATGAAAAACTGCCGACCGGGCGTTTAGCCGAAAAGAAAAACGGTCGACATTATTATTTGCCATTATTTCAGGACGTGTCGACTGCCCTTACGAGCAATACTCCCTGAAGATAAACATGGCTATGTTAAGAAATATTAGCGCGTCATCAAATTTTTTATGCTGATTTCTATTCCGAAATGCCTAAGCCCATTTGGAATTGAGCTCACAAAACGCTTCCAGGATGTCTCGCAAAACTCTCGGAATATGGACCTCTTAATACATGTTCAAGTTCTATGTTCTGATTATGAACGACATAACGTTTATTGACATAAGCAAGATAAGCAAGCCACCATAAAATCTTGTGTCGATTTGATATGTGGCTCAATCCATGCACATCAAATGACTATTTTAAAGTAAAGTCAGGACAAAGGTAATTGTATGGCTACAAAATTGCATGACCGGCAAAATGATTATGTCAACAAAAGGTAATGCCGTCCATTTAAAATGTATAAAAAGTCTCCAGGTTCAGTGGTATTAAAAATTTGGCAAAACTTCATTTCCAACAACATAGAATAATGTTAAATAAAGCTGTTAAGCAGCAATAACGACGTAGCTGAACAGAGTTAACGGCGAGAGAGCTGTTCTCAGAATACTGTTTTTATATCTGCGAAGTTCCATAGGCTATCAATGTCAAAGAAAGCAGCTGTCCTTGCACTTGAACCTACGAAGTTTGCGCGTGAAAAGCATTACAACATGTTTGTATGACAAGAGCTTGAAGAAACCTGTCGAATGAGATGTGATGTAACACGACATGTTCCATAAAAAGACAATTTATG
>JAHZMX010006546.1:0-21422 GCA_027743895.1 Seira musarum | reverse complement strand
ATTTTGAAGATTTTGCCCAGAAATTTTTACCAGATGCTCGCAAGGTTGTATATTATCTGTGTTTTATGCGACATGAGTGAAGCACTGAATGTCGATAGAAAATTTGATGAAAATTTAATGTAACAACCATTACGGACCACGTTTAGTACATTTGTTAGAGATGCTGATTTGAAGTGATTTGGTTTAAACGGGTAGATGAATGAAACGGGCAATGAAATAACGACCCGGGCGGTGGAGTGTGCTTGGAATCAAATAAACTACTCTACTCAACTCATCTTACTCTTTATATATTTGGTTGTTGCATATTTAAATTTCTCGTTTGAGCAAAACATTTAAGCCCCCACTCTCCATTAAAATAACCTAAACTTGTTAAAAGTTAAAGCCCACGGGTTCGGCTTTACAGGTGTCCATACATTTAATGTTCTCCTATTGCCCCAAAACCTGAACATCTCCCATCCTGCAACAGTTTTTATTTCAAAGAAGCTCAAGCTAAATGGATTTGGTTTAAAATCTTTTCGTGTGTCTTTGAAACTACATTTATGAATTATTTATGACTTCTCGAAGTAAACTAAACCCTAATGAAACTGCTAATTAATACACTAAACTTAGCAAGCTATCCTTGTTCGGCTTCTTTCAAGTGGATGATCCTGATGCTGATGCTTCATGCGTCAAGCAATGCAAGAAGTTAATTTCTCAAAATCATAACGGTACAATGAAAGTAGAAACTGTAAAAGTGTTTCTCTCTGCGGTGTAACAAAATAATGATGGAAATTGACTGGAGACTATGACGAGATGAATTGTGAAGACGACTTGCATTAAAAAGACGATGAGTATTATTGGACATAAGTAAAAAGGTTTTTGAAACAAAAAGATAAATAAATAATATGTTTTAAAATCTTTAATCCTCTTTAGGTGATGATTCTTCAATTTCTCCATTGTGGTACTGATACCAATCCAAGAGATATCTTCCGAGGTCAAGCACATCAAAGAAACAATTATATTTCTTAGCACACCTGCTCTTCGTGTATTTCCCAATGTATGCCGCTTCCTGGAAGCTGGTAGCACGAGACTGGTCTTTTTCGCTTGACATGGGTCTAGACAAAGCAATTATGGCAAATCGTAATTAAATATTGTTATATCAATCAAATTATACGTCCAGATCAATGTTTTTGTCTCACGGATAGAATATTTGAAACGGTATCGCCAGCATTCCATATCGCTTATTTTCAGGAACACGATGAGCCTCACAAATCGTCTTTTGGAGGCATTTCTCAGGCTCCAAACCAATCTTTTCTGGGATCCCATTTTTAATCAACCTTGCTAGGGGCTCAGTCTTCAAAATTCTGGAAATGATACCGTCATTTCCGGCACTTCTTGCATTCGGATTAAAAACTTGTCCGGTGAGCAGGACCGGAAGTGCAAATATTAGAATTGAGGTCAGCATACCAAACAGACCAAAAATTGTCTGGAATCGAAATAGTTTTTGAAACATTTGATTTTGCTTAAAAAAAGTCGCAATTTAAAAAAATCGTACCTGATTTGCCATATTCACTGTGGTCTCTTCAGAGTCACTATTCGAAGGTAACTGAAACGAAAGTAAGGCGGCGGTCAAGGCAATAGATGTGTTGTACAACTGCGTCGTAAACATGCCCTCTGACATGCCCCTGGAGAAGGAACGAAGGCTTTCGAATCCATCGTTGGGATCAGGGTTTTCAAAAATCTTGACGATTTCAGGTACCTTCCTATTAGACTTCCCATTGTTTTTTTGCTGATGAGGTAGCTTGTCTTGTTGGGGCGATCTGGAATTCATCATCGAAAAAGATGAAGAAAACTTGGATGCTTCCGAAAAAGTAGTTTCCGTTATCAAAAGAACGAAGAAAATCCAAGTCACCGCCACGCTATAATTTGATAGTCGAGAAATGCCCGGAACTTCCTTCATTTTTCTCACGATCAGATACACAGACACGTTCAAGAAAATTTCATGAAATATTTTTTTAATTGATTTCTCGTGAATTTTTGGAAATGTCGGAGGTGCACTTGAGAGTGATGCATATAACAGACGCTGACCACTCGGTTTTCATTTACAATGAGAAGAAGTTCATCTACGAAAGTTAGAAGAAGTTATCGTTCTCATACATACCAGTCTTATTTAAAATGTGCATATTGACCTTAATATTTACTTTATGACGAAGAAAGTTCTTCTTAACAAACTCGTTTCAATTCAATTATAGCATCATCCTAAGTTATTGCAATTAAACTAGCATGGCGTATGTTTTCAAAGGTCTAGTATAAAGTTACATGAACATGTAGAATAAAATTAATTCATTTATTTTGTTTTATATGGTTAGCAAAATCTCCGCTTGTTTCGGATTATTGGAACATCATTAATTATTTCTTCAATGCAAATGTCCGTAATACCTCTGTCATATTAATTCGTTAAAAGCTTGTAGTGCTTTTGTGCTCGAGATTTGCAAAAATTTTATATATCAAATGCATCGACTACTTGAAATGTATAAGTTCAAATTATGCAAACAAAAAAATTTATTACATGATTGGTGTTCTTCTTCTCATTTTTAATCAATTTGAAATAAATAAGTCCATTTAATGCAAAAATAAATAAATAATTTAAAGGATTTTGTCGATAAATTTACAATAAGTCATTATTTTATAAATTCTGCAAATCATTTTCACTTTGATTCAAGTCTTCCTTTTCCTTTGCCTCCTTTCTTGCTCTTTGATAAACGGAAATGCAGTAACTGGCCAAATCGAGAACGTCAAACATACAACTGTACTTTTTCCCGCAACTCGTTCCTGAGTATTTCCCATCCCGAGCAGCAATCTCGTACATACCTCGGGCGGAGTCATCAGAAACGTTTCTTGCTCTGTTGGAAAAGAATTTTTAAATTGTTTTAGTTCCTGCAATGTTTTATTACTGGAGAAATTGATCGTTTTAAAAATTAATTCTATGAACTCACGGGAAAAAGTATTTGATTGGCCACACTAGCATTCCATATCTTTCATTTTGCGGGGACCGATAAGCTTCACAAACAGTTTTCTGTAGACACTGAACTGGGTCAATTCCAATTTGGTTTTGTAAATTTAATCCCACCAAATTCATCATATGTCCAGGATGCATTAAATGCTTCAAAGTAAGCTTCCTGCTTTCCATACTTCGTGCATTTGGAATTTGTCCGTTAAATAAATTGGGGACTGCAAAACCGATAATTACAATAATTGCCGAGAAAAAACCATAAAGGGCCTGAAACGTTTCAAAATGGTTTATTAATTTTCATTTAAAAGAACTTGTGAATAATCAATTATTTTGAATTTACCTGATTTTCTAAACTGGTGGGGTGGCCGGATCCCGCAATCGGCAATAAAAATGTGAATAATGGGATGGTAATGGCCCAACTGACATTATGAAGTGTCCTTCTGTAAGCCACCACATTTGGTTTGGGTAAGTTCAGATTTGAAATATCTGGAAGGGATGACAGCGTCTTGGTTCCTTCGGGTGTGTAGTCTCGAGATGATGCATTTATATTCTTATTCTGAATTTTCTTATTCTTTTTCTTGGGAGTCCCCAAGAATCCCCGTCCCTCCTCTTTGTTAAGATTATCATAATAGCTCTTGTAATATTCAGAATATGCGTCTAGGTCCCCTGAAGGGAGGAAGTCAGACTCGGGCTGAAAGTGCTCGTTATATCCATTGATGAGCTGTGCCAGTCCAAGGGCCAGTAAGGGCAAGGCTACGGCTGAGTATTTGGAGAGAATTAAGGAAAACACTGCAATAAAAAATATCACGATTAATTAATATTTTTCTTTTTTTTTTGCAAAAATGTGCGAAAAAAAATGTTATCTTCTCACCATTCATTTTTTGAGTATTTCGTAGGTACGCAGAGGGGATCTAGCTCCGAGGCTGATGGCAGTCATGAATGAGTATTTACTTTTCACAGGAAGTCGTGAAAAAAGGAAAATCTCAAAATTTTAAGACTGTCACAGTCGGTCGGTCGAAATAATGCATTCGTCACTCAAACGCAAGAAGAGAAAATTTTTTCTTCCCTGCACAAGAGCAATAAACTGTGAAAACTGCAAAAAACAAGGTCATCGATGGAATAAGATATGGGCTCGTTTGTCACAATGTCCAATTAATATTTCATTAGTTTTCGGTGGTAGCTTCTCTTTTTACTTGGTTCATACTCAAGTAGCAGATAACGTTTGTATAACATAAACATGATACAGCATTTCATGGTAATCAAGTAAACACTCTGAAAAGTTATTTTGGAAAAGTGGCACAAAATCGCAAATCTTTATTGTCATTAATTTAAATAAATAAATAGGATTATTCAGTAGCCAAGCTTATTAAAAAAAATGCTGATGTTGGGGTCGGCTCGGCCTCTGATAGAAAGAAACTTTCCCTTTAGAAATGAAGAACGTAGTTGGGATCCCCAGAGTATTTCCACCAGTCAACGAGGTAGCCTGCCATGTCCATGACGTCAAAGAAGCATTTGTATAGTGACCCACAAGCTTTCTTAGAGTATTTCCCGTCCTTTGCTGCCAATTGGAAGATGGATGCCTTCGAGATTGATGTACCGTTCGATGGTGGTCTGAAATAAAATGAATGAAATGAATAAATAAGAATAGTTACAGTGACACTTTTGAAAGGAAAAATAAATTGCTAAAAATAGCTTACGGGAAGAACATTTGGAATGGTGTAGCCATCACTCCGTATTTCTTTGGCTCCCTATTTGCCTCACAAATTGTCTTTTGCAGACATTTCGATGTATCCAAACCAATCTTGTTTGACATGTCAGCGTTCATGAAATTGAAGACTTTGTTGTTTGCCATGAGATTGTTGAGGATTCCGTTTCTGTCGCTGCTCCTTCCGGTTTCGGCTCCAGGTTTCGTGAAAAAGATGGGAACGACGAACACAAAGAGAGTAGCGACCAGAACGAAGGCACCGAAGATGACTTGGTTAGCAATGTCAAGACCTCCTGAGGTGGAGGATCTCTGGGGAAGGGTGAAAGAGAATAGGGGAATTGTGAGAGCGACTGCTGTGTTGAACAACCTGTTTTGAACGAAGGGGTTTTCAGAGTCTAGGTCAAGCGCGTAGCCGTGGTCGCTGTAACCACCTGGAGGACCGTAGGTGGGCTTAGGCGCTGGACCGTAAGCTGGAGGTGGTGGACCATATGATGGAGGCGGCCCATAAGAATCTGAAGGTGTTTCAACGGCATATTGGTAACCAGTGTAGCCGCTGCTGCTAGGGGAGTCTGAGGATGGAGAATCCGCAAATGCAAGGGAACTGCTGAGGACGACCACCACTCCGAATAGGAGGGATTTAGTGTATGATCTAGATACTATTGAAAGAACCACTTAAAAACTTCCGATTATTTCGGTTCAAATCAAATTTCTAAAAATTACCTTTACCCATTTTGATGATATGTTTAAATCTTCATAAACCTGCAGTTATGCACTGGTGGTCATCGGTTGTTTCAAACTAATTTCTCTGAAATCAAAGACTGATCGTTTTATATGCGAATAACTTCTGTTTCGGGACATTCTGAAATAGAAATTGATTTGAAACTATTTTACTTTAACTCTGTGTTTGAGTGCGAACTTGTAAAATGCGCTATCACAACTTTGACAGACAGAGAGAATCTTTCAAAACCTCGTATTTGGCTTGTCACACGTGCCATTTTTGCTGATGAAAATGAAAACTGACAATGAAATGAAAAGTCAATATTGACATCAATTAATATCGGTTTCGAGTTTTGGCAAATCTTGACAACTCGTTCATTCATGTTCTAGAACTCCAAACTGTATCCTGCTCCCGAAGCGAAAAATTTCCAAAAATTAATTTTAAAAAAACTTTTATTATCAATGGCATTTTTATTTCCATTTTTCCTTCACAAAATTTAAAAGTTACGTATTTAAAAATTCTACTTTTATTTTGTACAACTTATTTCAATAAACTCTTAAAATTCAAAGGGTACATCAAAAGTAAATAAATTGGCAATTAGTTTCTGCATTACTACACTTAAAACACTATCCAGTCATCAAACTTGCATTTTAAAATCTACAAAATCCTCCTAGACAAATCAAGGTACTGGGATAAACTTGCAACATCTGCAAAGCTAAAAATTGACTATTTGACTAAATCAACAAAAAATAAATAGATTTTCTATTTACACTAAAATTCTAATTTCTTTGTTTGCATTTCTACATTCAAAAAAATAAATTAGTTTTCAATTTTCTAAAATTCTAATATTTTCTAAATTCCTATTTCTTCTATCCTCTCTACAGGATGACCCCACCGTTGCCGTCTATTTTGGTTAATACTACTACGACTACGCCACGGATTACGATGGTACTGACTCCTTCCCATCCTCCCCCTCATCATTGTGTCAGACCACATGGACCTAAAGAAATCCTGGAAATCTCCATAGTCCCATATATTAGAATCTTGGGAAGATTGTGGTGGGGGCCTCGGTCTCTGAGGTGGAGGTGGACGGGATTCTCGTGGCGGTTGATCTCTAGGATTAGGCTGTTCCTCAATATCATGTCGATCCCTTTGAGGTGGATATCTATTCCGGATTTTGTAATGTGGCTGCTGCTGAGGTTGCTGGCGCCTGTTGCTATTTGGTGCATATTGATCGCGATCACGGTTGTGTTGAATCTGCTCCCTGTGATATTGCTGGGGACTGTGCTGGTGATGATGATGTTGTGGTTGTGCCTGCGGACGCCTTCTTCTCTGTGGGGTTTCGTAGTATTGGTTCTGGGGTTCATAGTCGTTCCTCCTTTGTGTCTCGGTCTCTTTCGAATCCTGATCTGAAACGGGAGCAGGAGCAACTGCTACAGGAGTTTCTTTTGGTCTCATTGTGGTTTGTGGAGGAGTTGAGTCTGTACCAGGACCTGGCATGTTCTGCATCTTAGATAAATCCACTGGCAAACCTGAAGCGTCTTGGGGTTGTGAACCAAGTTCAACAATTTGGCTGGATTCGACGGTGCATGTAGCGAAAGTCTGTTGGCAAAGTTCCATTGACTGGCTGGTTTCTCCAACGAGGGCAGCGTAGCGGTATTTGGTGCTACTATCTTCTTCGCCTTCGGGCATCAGTGCTTTCATCAGTCTAAATTCAGTAAAATTTCATTTTAAAATTTTACTTCAAATCTATAATCATTATTTCACTTTAATTTGCAATCATTTGATATGATTTCTTTCCGATTATAGAAGTAGTAAATCATTTTGCATATTAATTAGTGTTCATTAAAATACCATTCATGTCATCATCATCATTTCAGATCAACCTCAATTCGCCGTTTTTATGTCCAATTAAAACGCAATACTAGTTCATTGCCAGCTTATCAGCACTTCCCAAGTCACTATATCTTGCGGATTACTTGCCAAAATGCTAATTACGGCCAAATAATTTCTCCTAATCCCAAGTCATGCTAATTTTTCAAGTGCATTTTGTTATAATTAGACACTTAGCTATCTAAAAAATATATGCATTTAATTTATAGTTTTAGGCAGACTCATCCTGATTTCATCAAGAGGCTATCTTGATCTTTTTATTTTCCTACAGAGATAATGTGACTCATAGTAAACTCCAAACGTTTTGACGAGCATTCTAACGAACTCGATTGCGTCTTAGGTACCTGATTATAGCGATTATTCAGATAAATGTCACAAGGACACTCAATAGGCTGAGGTTCTGCATTTCTACAAAAAAAAACACTTCTTCTTTAGAATCTTCTCATGCGTAAAATTGCACCATAAAATCTAACAAAATTGGACAGTTTTCTAACAAACATCTCAATCAAAGCGCTCTCTCATTTAAAGTTCCTTAGCTTACTTAATTGCATTGTAAAACTTGTTCTATTTTATGTCCTGCATGCTTGAAATTAGTGACTCTTTCAGTCTACACAATACAGTCGGGTGGCCACATGAACAAAAGATTCAAAGTTTTACTGACTGACTGAATGATCGACTGACATCAAAAACGTGTCCTATGCACGACCCTGAGCTCTAATTTTCTCCTGAACAAGTTTTTTCAAAGATTTTCTTCTAGAAATTTAAACTACACCTTAACAAATAATAGGTGTCATTGCATCGCATTGCAGTTTGCATCCTTCTTCAATTCAATCTGATCTAATGTCATCCTAAAAAGTCTTTGCCAAATTACGTACAGGTGCATAAACTCTTTTTTAGCTTCACTTCCTCTCCCAAGCGGTCAATGCCACTGAATTGCGTTTACGTTTGAGTCTGGGTGAGTGCAAAAAACATAAAAATCGTAATTATAATTTTTGTTGTTTACATCAATATCAACGAAGCAGGTAAAAAAACAGAACAGACGTAGGTACTGCGTAAGTACTTTACTTACACCAAAGCCACTAAAGATGAATGAATCTATTCATTTCATTACAAAACCTTTCCGCTTAACTAAGCTCTACTAATGGTTTTTGGGAGGCACGGCAAGTCAAGTCAAGTTGGTAGTAAAGTAAGTGGTTAGATTTGGTATTTCACATCACATCTAAAAACATCTTGTTCATCAGTGAACAGTGATCACGTCTCTTGTGTTCTGTTCACGCTACTATGATTGCATGAGCATAATATAATCTTGATTCATGAATGATCATAGATTTTTTTCACCTATTGTGAGGTGATCATGTAATTTCCTTCCGATTAGCATAAAAATGAAATCTTATTTTGAAAGAGGTTGCTTAACCCTTCTCAAAAGAATTTAAGTAATCGTAAATGAAGAATGAACCTTCCTACTCTGCCACTGCGACCACTTTCAAAAAATATTAGTCAACTCAAAGCCAAAGCCAAGGCAGGACATGTCAAGCGAAGGCGTAATAGCAATAACCTGTTGATGATATGATGACTTGGCTTGGGTTTGGATTTGGCTTCTTCTGAAAAGAAACCTGATTATCGTGAAGACGCCATAATAACGCCGTCATATAATTTCGATTTCAAAAAATGAGACACAAAATAAAGTAACTCTCTAGAGAGAAGGTGGAGCAGATGCACTTATTATTATTGCGACATTATGGTAGGAAGTACATGAGCAAAAAGACCACTTCATCATCAGATTATCATTAGTTTTTTTCGTTTTAGTCGATAAAAAATAACTTTGAATTCAATAGAAAGGTAATAGTAATAATAATTCAGAAGTGAGGTAAGAAATTGTCATAATTTTAAACACGTAATGTAACCCAAGTCAAGACAGAGAGGTAGACATGTTTTGAAGCCAACAAAAATGTGAAAGTGAAACATTGAATTGAATGATGATGATTGGGAAAAGGAGAAGGAAGAACTAGAGACAAAACGATATGATTTTAAGTAACTTTTTTGCTTGTGATCTTCATATTTGTCACGCAAAAATCAGGGAGAAGTGCGACTTTACACAATTGACCACACGTAAGAATAAATCATGTTAGAAAATACAAACATTACTTCGTCAGGGTCCAAATTTCCAAGTTGGATTAATTAATAAGTTTCTGGAAAATCTGTAATTTAATGTTTTAATTCCTAAAGTAAATGTGCGTAGGTATTTTTGACCACCTTCATTAAAAAATACAAACACTTTTGCTATAAAAAGTTGTAGAGCCACATTTTGATATACCTAATCTGAATTAGGGAAATGTACTTTTCCTTTCGATTTTTCTCTTTCATATTTTTTGCGATAAAGTAAGTAAAAATGCAATTTGACTTGCATTTCATTGCCATTTTTTTTTGCCACAATCAAGATTCTGTCATCCTCCAAGAGCACCATCTTCTTATGTGCTTTTGATTACACCTGCACGAGCAAAGCAAGACTTTCAAAGTCCATTTCAAAACCGGTGCAATTTACAACACAACACCGAACACTAACGGCAATGCATTTCAAAATGGGGCTTTCCATTCATTCATCACTGTACATTGTAATTGTAACCTTTGCTTTGATCACGTTTGCTTGTACATCAAATCAAATCAAATTGAGCAGACGAGACGGTGAAAACTAAAGCGACTTTTTAAAATTTTATGACCCGCGAAATTTCGATTCTGGCAATGTATTTCATGCACTCGTAATCATAATCAGGAAATAAGATCATTTGTTGAGTCACAAACGTCATTAGGTTTTTTTTTTCGTCTCTCGTGTTCTGTCATCATCATATCATCACACCATTAATTTGTGTACAGAAGCATAATTTAATTACGATAAGTACCAAAATGGATTGATTAACTGAGACGAAAAGCTCATCAGCGAGATAAAGTAACCGGAACAAATTGAGTCATGCATGACTTTAGCCAAACATTTCATACGTACGTATTTGTTTTTTTTTATATATTTGTGCAAAAATTAACTTTGATAACTTACTTGAAAGTTGTAAGGATGTTTTGCTCATATTGAGTCAATGAGCTCACGTCTTTCTCATTTGTATGAACATCACACACCAATTTTTGCAAACACTGATCTTGGTCAAGAGCTGAGAGCAAAGTGAAAAATTTCCGGATATCATCAACAAAAGCTTGAACTTGTTTCTGAGCTTCGGGATTATTTTCAGCACTGGAAGAACCTCCAGAAGCTGCTTGCTGTGCTTGAAGAAGGGATCCGGTACCATCACTACTTCCGGTTTGTCTCCTCACCCTAACAGCAAATGGAGTGTTGATGTTCATTTCAGCACTGTATGGGTCATCAACGGGAACCCACATTGCTGGAGGAATTACTGGAAATTGGGGGCCTCTATCCTCCCTCTTATGCTTTGTTTCTTCCTGCTGTTCTCCTCTCTCATTTGAGGCGATCGTATTCTCGGTGGAATGAATCATTTTAAGTAGAGAATCTGCATAATCCACATTAGTCAATGTTAGCATGGGTTTTGCAATGACTTGTTCCACAATGGAGGAGCCTAAAGCAGACATTTGATCCTCTTCCTCTTGATCTTGTCCTAGTTCATCTATGCCCTTCACTAACTCTTCCCTTTCGGTAGAGGTCAGACCCATAATCCTTTCCGTGATACTAGCCACTTCTTGCGTATCGAGAGTAGGCTCCTCATCAGGCTTGTCTGATTCTGATACCTCCACGGAACGAGGAGACGTCGTTGATGATGTAAAGACTTCGTTGATGAGGAGATCTCTAATTAGATTTTGTGTGCTTGAGCTTAAGCCGCTAGGAGAGCTTCTGTTATTATCAACCTCATTATCATTCTTCCGCTCCATTGATCTCGTCTCCCTTGACCCGAATAAGGACTCGATCGAGGATGTCAGTGATGCGAAAGGTGATGATTCTAGTCGTCTATTTGATTTTGTCTTTTGTGCTAGTTCCTCCTCTTTCAGGGAGTCTACGAGTTGCTTCAGGTATGCCTTTCGAAGCATTTGGAGAAGTTGTTGAGCCTCCTGCTTCCGTTCCATGTCTTTCTGCTTTTCTGCCTCTGCCTTGAGTCGTTGTTCCAAATAACCCTCGAGTATGTCATTTGGCTGGGAAGTGGCTGTTGAGAAGGATGACATTGTTGATGATGCCTCTCTGGAGGATTCCGTTACATCGTTGGGCTCTCCACGCAGATAGCGGTCTCCCTGAGAGGTCGGGTCATTTGTTAAGATACCTACAAAATTTCAAATTCAAGTTTATTATTTTCTAGTAGTTTCAAAAGGAAAGTCGTTTGACTCGTGTTGTGTCGTCATCTTTAACAAATTTTCCCCTTGTTATTTCTAATAATTACAATAACACAACATAATTTTTTCAAAGCAAAGTTTTAAAAAAATTTCTCTAGTCACTTCTGGTCTTGTTTTTTTTTCACTCGCATATATAACATTTCCCATTTTTTATCGATTGCAAAAACGCAATCAAATCAAATTAGATGCCTTTTTTCACTCAAATCTATCAATTATTTCCCAAAAGTTTGGCTGATTATCTCATCGAATCATCTCATGAGAAAAATTCGTTTTCTGTTTTAGAAAGCTGCATTGTTTTCAATTCAATAGGGTTCTATAAAAATGGCTAAAGGGTTAAGGGCTCGCAACTCCATTTTTTATGCCTTCCCCATACACACGCATCATAGTTTAGATTTAAAAAATTGTAAAGGGAAGGTGTAGCCTTTTTATTATACAAGATAAAGAGCAATTTTTTTCATCTTAAATATTACGACGGATGCATGGCATGCGTGGTTGTTGTGCACTATGGCTCAAGTCTTTAAATCAAGTTAAGAAGGAAAACAAACAAGAGAACGCAACAGACAAAACCACAGGATCGCTATCGCCCTAAGAATTAAATTATTATTGAGGAGCTGAAGTTTGCAAATTCTATGAAGAAAAAAATGTATGCATGAGCTGTAGAGCGTGTAGTCCGGCATTTTTGGCTTCTTGTTTGGTCTTTTTTAATACGAATTTTCAAATTGTGGATTTAGCAAATGCAAATTAAAAATAATTGAAAGATTTATTAAACTTTGGTATTGCATATTACCTGTAAATTCCTGACCAGGCGTTCTGTATGCGGAGGTGTAAAATCCAGAGGGTGACGGTGCATCAGTAAAAACCCTCCGTATTTTCTCCGGTTGATCATCCATATCCAGTCTGTTCCCTCCCGACAACGTATTTGTAAGCACTGAACTGAACCCTGTTTTCCTATTACCCCCGGGATAATAGTCTTGATAGTCCAGAGGACCACCAATTGGTGGGTGCCCGTAAGCAAGCGAGGGAGGAGGAGGAGGTGGTGGTGGAGGAGCCCCATACGTTGGAAGTGGAGGCGGTGCATGTACTGTGGGGTCCGGATCTGAGTATGAACCGTAAGAATAATCAATCCCAGTTGACCATCCCTTTGGAGGTCCATATGATGGAGGCGGAGGTGGTGGGGGTCCGTATTTGGGAGGAGAACTACTCCATCCCTTAATAGGTCTTCTTGTAGTTGAAGGAATAAACGGTTTAAAAATGGATGCGATTGCATTCACTTTCTGTTTTCCAGCGTTAATCGCATCAACAATAGCCTTCCCTTTCTGATAACCTTTCTGATACGTGTTTGTATTAAAGGGAGGACCATGCCACCCGGAGTAAGATACCCATCTCGACTTTTCCTTATTATGATAACGATTTGCAGCACGAAGCATCATATAACCTCCCATCATATTTCCAGCGAAGAAGCCCATCCCTTGTCCCATTACAAATGCACCTATGGACAATGGCATGCTCATAAACAGAGCACCTTTAATCATGAGCAATTTCATCAAGAAGCCAAACAAAAAACTGGAACTTGTCTCATACGAGCTGAGCATCAGCACGAAGAGTGATATCACTATAATCCTGTTTAGATTCATCTTGATATTTTATATCTTTTTATCTCCTCTCAAGAACAATTAAAAAGATAAATCTCCACTTTGCCACTATTGCACTTGCACAACTTCTCCTCCTCACCATTTCACAGTGCTTCACACTTTATCTGTCACCACTTCACTTTGTAAATGGATTAATCCGGTTTTGTCATCATCTTATTTCCGGTCCGTGTAACATCGATCCTGAAGCCCTCCTCGTTGAGTTTGTGCGTTCGTTATCCAAGGACACTCTGTTCTTAAATGTCACGGCCAAGGGCTCCTCACAGCTTGTTCCTCACAATCAAATCCTTCATTTCATTGTTATCTCTAGAGCAAAACCAATTCAAAAAGCGTAGAATCATTCTTCACATCATGATATGTACAATACAAAGGCATTTCTTCTAATTCTTCTAATTTACCAAAAATATATTCAGCGTAATCATCATAAATGCATTTGAAAGAGACGGATATGGAATGTACATTATGAAGTAAGAACAACAAGCACCTTTAGTCATTTTTGGCTCGTTATTGTTAAGCAAACCAAACTGTATTACTCATCACTTTCAAAGAAGGATAGTTAGATACATGTGAGGGCTATTTGCTTTTTTAAAAACTTTCACTGACTTTACTTCAGTCTGGCCCTTTACTGTACTTATGTAGTTCATATCAAGACATATTATCTATTCAAAGCTAAATACAATACAAATTTCATATTTGCTCATATTTATATTCGCATTCACACATAGTTTTTGGAGGAAAAGAGCCACATCTCTTGTGTTTTCACATGCCTAAATACATACGATCGTGTTCGTCGTCGTTTCGCAAAATTTAAATTTGAATAGCATCTACCATTTAAAGACTTTGGTTTGGCTTATCATGAAAGGTGCTTATGTGTGCAGGATATTCGCCATTCACACATGTTTGAAAGGGGAGATATCCATTTTTGATATTTTTTTTATTTTGAACCATTAAATGAAAGTAAGAGTAAAAAACGATGAGCCGCCAGTGATAAAGGTGGTGGTGGTGGTAGTGGTGGTGATGATGTTGGTGTTGGTCTGGTAGTTTGGCTTGGCTTCGTTGAAGGAATTGCTGGCTTGGTCCTTAGGTAAAATCATGCAATGCGAATTTGCGAAAGAGGAAGGAAGAGAAGCGATGAGATGAGATGAGTCCAAGTACCTACCAACACTATATACATAGATAAAATATATGCCCTGCATGTGCCTTTACCACTACCACTTCAGTGGATTCACGTGTTTTCATCTTTCTTTGTCTAATTAAACTATAAGTGATATGATTTGAGAATAAATGCTTAATAAGATCAGATCTGAATTCGCTAATTTTATTGCGATTTTAACTGAGTCCGAGTTAACATGTGTATTTGTATTTGTGTATTGTTAACATGTGGTGGCTTGGCTAATGACTTAAGTAAGACAGTGAGCATTCCAATTTTATGTTTTATGACTCGAGGAAAATTACCGCCCGCCCAACATTTCTGTATTACCATCTTGATTTAGATTTTTGCGAGAGATGAGTCGAAAGCGTTAGGTGTGGGCCATTTTTATGGCGATTCATTTGTAAGTTGTGAATAGCTGCTGCGTTTTGAACGTGAGAAAAAATTATAATGACAATGACGACGTGCAAATGGGCAGAATAAAATGTGGATATCCGCTTTAATTTAATTTTAATAATGAAATATGAACTGTATTGTCGGGATTTGTTGGAAAGTATTCAAATACATATCATACCTACTACTACGAACCCAAAACTGACCGTGAGTAGGGCCGTTTGGTATTATTACTTATCTAAAAAAAATATTTGGATGCAGAGAGAGAAATAACCTCGCCCTGATATGATTACTGATGGTGTAACTGTGACTTTAAGGATGACAAGAAGAAGACGATGAGTGTCCAAGTAGAGGATAACTTGATTGCGTTGCGTGTGGTATTGATAAGGTTGTATGATCAAACAACGCATGCTACAGCTACATACTTTCATTTCATTGTCACATTTGGCTTGTGGGCAAGGCGCTGAAAGTTTGGTCAACTCAGAAAAAAATAAAGTCACAGTATTTTTTATTTATTTATGCTACTCATGTTTTTATGAATTAAGAAACGAAAGTAAAATTTATTTTTTTTGCCGACAGAATATAAATTTAGATTTCGATTTACTTATTTATATTCAGATCAAAATTTGCAAAGTCACTCAATGAAAGCAAAGCATGCAAACAAATATGAAAACTTATACATCTCAGCATTATTATTTTCGATGATAATTTTGATACGAGTAATTGTCCATTTTGAATTAAGCGTAGTTACATTCAATTAGGGCTACATTATTACAGTTTCAAATGAAAGGCTTGAAATATGTGATGATAAATGGTCCCTCGTTTTAAGCAACACTGGCCCTGACTCTCCTGCGGGAGGACTCACTCTCCGAGCTCCTCTCAATCAGAATTTCCTCCGTGTCATATTCACTGCGTGAAGCCAATTTAGCCAAAAGCCTCCTTGAGTTGTAGTAGACACTTGGATCGTACAGGACATCGAATCCACCGAGTGCGGCAGCATCTAAAAATCGATTCCCAATCAAGAAACGTCTTCGCCATTCGGGGCTGTTATGCAATGGGCAATTTTCCGGACAGACGAGATGTTGTTTAGGGTAGTCCAAGTAGTATCTCTCGTCCAAGGTCCTGCCATGAAGGACATTCCTATTATCCAAATGAAGAGTTTTGCTAGTCAGTGATTGCGTATCCATAATTTCCCTAGTAGCTGATGTAGCACGTTCAAGACTTTGTCGAACGCGCATCAAACAATCATCGGAAGCATATCGAGATGCTGCTTCCACGGATCTGGCACGGCGAGATCGAATCTGGCTGGAGGAAACTGATTCCTGTTGAAGGGAAGAAGATTTTTGGGTAAGTTGGCTTGATATTTGGGTTGAAGATAAGGCAGACGATGAGGATTGATAAGCCGCTGAAGAGGAGATTGCTCGCTCCATAGATTCTCGTGAACGGAATCCCACGCCACGTCCGTAAAATGGCTCATTGCTCCACCTTCAAAAAATAAATTAGATTTAGGACCGAATTTAAAAATTTAAGTATGACCATTTTTTCAATACCTTTCAATAAAGCTTAAAGCTCCAGGTGGAGTCGCCGCCCGGCGCCTTCTTTCCAGACGCTGTCGCCTGGTTTGATATTGCAAAGACGAGGATGTCGAGGATTCTGCCACAGCCCTTGAAGTTGAAATGTATCGAACCAAAGGCCGGTAGTAGGATTCCGAATATTCATAATTGTAATCGTACGTACGGACGCGGGGACGAGACCAATGGGTATATGTAATCGCTTTCTTCTTTTTTCCTTCTGCAGACATTTTTGTATTTAATAAATCAAATCACAAAAATTATTTTGTCACTACAAAGAAAATTATGGATGGAACGAATTCATTCACCGAAGGAAAAAAAGATGAGGATGACAATGAGGATGTTCTTTAGTCGAAAATGGAACAAGAAAACAAGAGAAATTGAGCACAATTGTGCAAGTGAAAAAGGAAAGTGAGAATGTGGGGAAATGAGGACAAAAAACAAGATAAATGAAGGTTATAGACGAAGACTAAGAATAGATTTTTTCGGATCGGATTTTTCAAAGTTTGCATGAACGCATTATCATATTGTATCATCATCATCACCACATTTTCCATACATCTATTTGTATGTCTATGAGACAAAACACGGATTTAGTGTAGTCACAAAAAGCTAGATTCATTCGGTTGCATCTCCTCCCATTTTCATACATCAGCTTGAACTGATTTTTGCTAAAGAGGTGATAAGATAGCTTAAGTTATGTGGGGCATGACTTCTAGGTCTCTATTGTCTTGAGACTTTTGCGAAACGGGAAAGTAAAGCAAAATCCCATGTCACTATATTCAGTTCTCCGTTCTTTCTAGAGTTTGATAGTCGGAGAGAATTTTTATGTGGCTATTGGTCCCACTCCGAAAATGTTGCAAAAAATCATTTTACGTTTAACACGTTCAGTATTCCGATGGGACACATTTTGCAATGTAGTTTTAAATAGATGCTTGAGATTTTGAAGAAAAACTCATTATCCCGTGAAATATGGGATTTGTTATGCAATTCAAAAATACAGCATAACATAAATGATGGTTTTGGTTCTGGCCTTGAACATGAAAATAATCTTGAATCTTCAAAACCAGATGGGATTATCGTGAAAGATGACTTATCTATCTTATATGGTTTAACAGCTACATATCTTAAGCATAGTATTATGACGGTTATAAATTATGTTATTGAAAGCAACAGTGCATTGATGCAATGCACTAGATATAAGCACATAATTTATTTTTGGAAGATTGAATTCCTCATGTGCATTTGCATTGCTATTGCTATTGTGGGGGTGGCTGGCTAACAACGACTGGCAAACTGGCAAAGATAAACACTTTATAAATCACGTCACAAAAGACTTTTTTAATGTGTAAAATGGAGTTTCCCACATTCTCTTTACCAACCGAATTTGTTTGTTGGATTTTCCACTTCTTATTTGACGTGCGACAAGTAAATCCATTATATCTTGGTAGAAGGAAAAAATGCAAATTAGGAAGGATAACCAAAACAAAGTTGACATTGAATTTGAAAAAAATAAATTGCTAATTTGGTTTGATCAAGTTACAATAACTTGCATTCATATACATATTATCAGACCTACAGTAGACATTCGTAATTTGCAATATTCAAAATGAAAAGAGGCGCATGCTATATTGCATGCCGTATCACAAGAGTCCTTTCAACCTTTTCATCATTATCTCATTTCCCCTTTCAAGCTCTCGCAAGTTTACCTGAAATGATATTCAATATCTTTAGGATTACGTTTAGCTGCTTTTCAATGTCAACAACTTCTCAAAATCTTGAATCAAAATTGCGCATGCTAGAATCTATCGAAATTGTCAAAGTGTTTGCTTTGCGGCTGACTGTCCTTTCAAATGCTGTACTTTCTGGTAAAGTGCACAAATAAACTTGCTTCATATTTCACCTCTGTATCAACATGATTGCCATCATCGTCCATTTACCTTGAAGGTGAGGTCCTTTGTCCTTCTGATAAAAAATTTTTCGCGTGGTATTTTTTATTAGAAATACTTAAAAATACTAAAAATTTATTTATCAATCGTTGTATGGCCTTATTTGCTGCTCTGCTGGGCCATTTCTGGGACAAGGAGACTTAAAGCAAGTCCGGGCCGGGCTGCAGATCTCATTTGTATTTTCCATAAAGGGTTTAAGTCGTTTTTGGTATGATCTCATCAGACCAGCATAACTTGTTCTGTGTCAAGTACCATTTGTGCAAAGTTAAGTGCAGCAAACTGCACCCATGTCGTTTTTGGCTCTAATTCGAAAATTGATTTGCTGAAAAAAATCTAGTCTGTTAATAAAAAACACACATGCATCTTGGTATCCTCGAAAGTCTTGTCTCCTTTCTTAACAAGCCATAACCAAAGTTGTTAGTTGATATATGAAATGATTAATACAAATTATTATTACTTTAAACTTGACACACTTTTTTCTTCATATTCCTTCACTTTGATTTTCCTTCCAATGTGATATGATGACCACGAAAATGTACGTTGAGCAGGGTCAATATTTTCCTCTTTGCGAGTTCCTTTATACTCGCGCATGCATAAATCAAGGTTTTTCTTTTGCAGCTTAAATTCAATTTGATAAGAATATTTAGGAGAAAAAAATCTTTTGTTTGCTGAAAAGGTTAAAATGTCCACCTTTTTACCCTAATTTACTTATAAAAACTAGTACGACAAATGTAAAAGAGGGAAATGACATTTTGATTGAATGTTACAACTTGCATGGCACGTGTCAGTAATAAAGGTCATCTGACAACTGACAATAATTGACTTTAATTAATTTCCCTTTTGATTAATCAGTTTTTTAGTAGAACTGTTTGCAGGTCCATTGACAAAATCTTCTTGCAAACCAACACACAAAAATACTGCGTGACCAACTCAAAATTTCTGAAAATTTTCCTCATTCCGGTATAATTACATTTGTCAAATGCGACTTCTTCTGAAGATGGAAATCACATATTTTCAGTTTTAAAAATTGTCATTTTTTACTCTGAAAAAAGGAAAGTGTGTTGCATGTTGTTTGATGCCGCGAGACTTGTCACCTTTACAATTTACAGTGCAATTTAATAAGTACATTGTACCCTGTCCCCTCCACTTGAGTCGCAAAAAAATTAAAGATTTTGCTTTTCGTTTACCTTATTAAACGAAGATGGATGCCGTGAAGTAGTTACAAAAAGGCGGCTTGTACCTTACGTACCACTACTCATTACTACTATGTAATTCAAATGTTTACTAATGCTTTTCTGGTACAAAATTTTCGTCTGATGGCTTTCGCATTTGTTTATTTGCTCGTAATCTGTGGTATGACTAGTCACTTTTTAAATGCATCAAAATCATATGAATTTGATAATGCAATGCACATGAAAAATTACAGGTTTTTCACGTGGGGAAAATGAGAAACGTATTGTCTCATCATCACAATTTTTATACGAACAACCATAAATTTGCATAATATGTTGGGAGGGAGAGGAAGACTGCATATAAATACATCAGGATGCAGCCACAGAAAGTGACTTTTTTTTTACTTATGCAGCGCAGCAGTAGCTCAGGAATAAAGAAAGAAACTCTTGAATTATAATTAAGCCATTCATTGAAAATGTGGCACCAGTACCTAAGCTAAATATTAAAGATTTAATTTGATTGAAAAAATGTTTTTATTTTCAAATGAAGTCGAATTATAACGATTTTTTCGTCGAAACATTAATAGGAAGGGAAGTTTGTTAATTAATTATATCAACGCCAGTTTCATGATGACATTTTCGTACTAATGTAATTTTTTCACATGATTAAATATCCTTGGAACAAAATAAACTCGGAATGAAATATAAAGCTCGTGTTAAAAATGATTTTTATTCTTTAGTTAAGCAGATAACAATGTCCAATGTCCTTCATTTCGCCGAAACAATTATCCATTTTGTCATTTATGTCATAAGAAACATGAAATATTCCGTTTGCCGGAGGGTATAAATACGGATGAAATACAATAGTTTTTTTCGCATTTGAATCATCACTTGGTTCAAGTGAAGGAGGATTTGCTTTATTTAAAAAAAAATATTACTTTATTTTGCAATTTACTATTATTTTCCTACTCACTCGTTTGTTCAAACATGCAAACTGCATGCACACTACACTACTGTATATTTCATGACTGCCTATTTCTCCAGCTGAAGTTTGCGTGTACGAGTCGAACCGGATAGGTATGCTTTTCTTTCTCCTTCTCCAGATCCAACAATTATTATGTCAAATTTTTTTCTTAGCTCAGCTCAGCTGACGTATCTGTAATAAAAAATATAACTAAAAATAAATAAAATTAACTTTTCATAAAGAATAATAAAAAAAATCATCAAAAATAAACCAATTTGTAATACAAACTTTGGTGCTTTCGAAACTTGTAGTTGAACGTTGTGCGTCCTCTAAAATTTCTATTTCAAACTAAAAGATTTTGATTGAGTTGAAATCACAGCCGTAACTGGCGTTCACTTCATGTTACAATTGCGATTTCCGCTGTTTGCCGTGCCTTTTCATGATGTACTTAAGTGTGATTGTTTTTCAAAACGGAAAGGGAAAGTAAGCGGTCAATACATTCATTTCAAAAGTCCCTTTGGTAAGCTACATTCTCTTTAATGATTTTTTTTGTGCATATCACACGTTCATACTCACCTATGTCATTCGGGATTGATGAATGTGTACAGTGATCAAATTCATGGGAAAACTTTATTGAATTTATTCATTTAGACTTTCTTGTCGTCTTTTTATGACGATGGCATTATACCATTTAAACTGTACGTATCGCCAAAATTATTATTGTGAGTAGAAGAGCAAATTGACAAATAGAAACTCTTATGACTTCCTTCCTTCTTTAAAATAATGTGAAATATGTGGATAGTACTTGTTTTCTTTATATTTATTTAGATTTTCAAGCATAAAACATGACTGGCTACAGCAATCATTAGAGCCATGGGAACCAATGGTTCTTATGTGATCACTAATGTCGTCCGTCTGTCTGTCA
>JAHZMX010006545.1:0-17614 GCA_027743895.1 Seira musarum | reverse complement strand
TATATTTTTATTGAGTATTGTTCTGCATTTAAAAAGAAATAAATTTATCAGATTTAAGGAAAAAAATTAATCTTTTCCTTCTTTGATATGCATCACTTGTCTTTTCGCGTTTTTTCTTGATCTTATAGTTAGTAATTCCAGCATCCACTAATGCGATTTCCTTAAAACATGGGAATATCATAACAACTCGCGATGACTTGTTTGTAAGTAAACTAAAGAAGGGATTTTCATAGACATTTTAATTTTCAAGACAATTTTTCATACATGTCCAAGTCAGAAGTTTCCAGTTTCCTAAAATTAAAATAAATATGTTTGAGGCAGATGGCATCTCTTTTCTGCAGGCATTTGCTATTGTTGTTCCTACGTTGTGAGTAGTGAATTGCGAATCGAGAAAGGCTTACGTATTGTCTGACTTAACAACAATCACGCATGCAAAAAATCCTTTCTTTGTTCGCATCGCGTGTTCAGTGTTGTAATGAAACTTGTCGACTCTACCCAACAAAATTGTAAAAGAAAAGGCGGAAAACTAGCCCGGCATCGTGACTAGATTTTTGCTCATGTGATTTACCTTTTCAGACGAGAGAACTCCTTTTCTGATCTGCATCTACGACTAGGACTACAACATATGTACCTACAATATTGCCTTTTGCAACTTGCTGCTGCGTAGAAAGGAAAAGAACTTTAAACTTTTAAGGACAATAAAAGTGGTTTTAAACGATAACCTTACGACAAACTGAAGAGCAGACATTGACAATAAAAAGTCAAAAGAAAATTGAATCAAGTGAATCATCTGACGCCAAAATAAATACACTTTTAATTTGTTACCATTATTTTCTTACCTTTAACAGCTGATGGTTGATTGATTGCTTATAATAATTACAAATTATTTAAGTTCAAAAGTTTTATTAAGAAACTGCTTGTATGAGTGTATTTGTAGTCAAAACGTGAGGTTCACTGAGGTACTATAAAGTAAAAATGAGTGAAGTGTAAATTAGGTATTCATTTCATCGTCGTTCGAGAAAATACAGCTCGGTACTCGCAAAACCATAGTCCATGGCCCTTTTGGCACTTAAAAAGTAGAGCGACTTAATGTCACGGTGGAAATCTACATGGGCCATTAGATCGGAGAAGAGTAAGTTTCCATAATTCCTTTTTTATTATTTATATTTTACGTAACAAAAACCATTTTCACGTTGTGTTGGTAATCAAATCGAATTAGAAAGTGCTGAAAGGATGTTTGCAAACTAATTTTGGGTCGATATGAAATGAAGGTCGCTTGGGTTAAAGGAATTGATTATATATTACACGGTTTCAGTTCAGATCATTATTTGCATTGGTTTTGTCGTATAATTTATGTGGGTCACCTATGACCACCACGAGCCAGTTGAATTTTTATGATGCATTTCTCATCTTACGCGTTTTGCTACTATTATGTACCTAATTTGATTGTGGCGTTGGAAAATTCCCGTCGGTGGATCGTGGCCAATTTGATCCAGAACAAATCAGATTAAATTCACATTTTTTACCAATGTACATACATCATTTGCCTTTGCCTGGCATGTCTGTTTGCTTTGTTACTGTATAGGAATATTCCTTGCACCTAGTTTCACTTCGTCATTTTCATTCATCAAAATTTTTAAATGCATGCAATGGCTCGAGATTAGATTAGTGCCACAAATGAAATAACAAACTTACGAGACGATGTGGTCATATTTGACGTTAAACTTGACTAGAACATTTTTTTTGAATTGCAAGCATTACATCGCAGAATTTACCCTTGACAGTTTCTTCTGGCATGTTCACGCACTTGGTGATCATGATCACGATCTTTGCGTAGGCAGAAGTCTGAAGAATTGATTGATAACTGCGGACACTGCTCGTGTTCAAAGTGATCCAAAAAATTAATTAATGAATCTTTGTACCATCTCTTGCAAAACATCACCACTTTATCAGATGTCTTTTAGAAGTACTTAATGTATCGATTAAATTTAAATGTAACATTTTTGCTACCGGAGTCATAATGGTCAGGAATTTAAGATCATCAGCTCATGAGCAGCATCCTGGACAAACCAGGATATTCGAAGACAGAGATAAGAAATTCTATGAGATAAGCATTCATTGGCTTCTCATCATTTTCGTAAGTACAAAGTAAGTTAGTGAGAAGTGATCCTTTTAAACGTGAAGTCAAATGTTATGCATATTGTCAGAATGCGCAGTTGGATACTCTCTATTCTCCAGATCCGGTTCATAGGATCAAAAAGATATTTTATAGTATCATATGTCGGATGATTTTATAGTATGAATGGTGCTCATAGAAAAAGTCTTTACGACACTTTTAAGTGACTTCGTCGTTTCTTCTTGGAGGAGTGTACCTTTCTACCTTCTCGACTTAAAAATGGCATTTATCTTTTTCCTTTTTTAACGTAATGTATATTGCATGAATGTAAACACTTTTGTGTTGATTTTATTACGCACTCTCTGCATTTTCCTTAAAGTGGTCAATAGTTCACTTCTGCATTGCATTGATTGAATTGAGAGTACTGACTCATAATGCTCCTTCCAGAAAAATGCTGAAAGTCATTTTTAGTGTATTTGATAGGAAATCTACAAGCTCTGCTCCATATACAAAAAGGTTAACACTGTAATATTGCCGCGATCAAATCTGTAAGGTTTTGTGTGACAATATTTTTATTTATTAAATTAAAAAAAATTAATGTGCATGTACGACAAGTATCATCATCATCATCATCAAACAACATCATCATCGTGTCGTAGAATGCCATCAGCATTGAACTCAGTAGTCAGTCCTCATTAACAGAGCAAAGAGCAGGGCGAAAAAGTAGATAAGCTATCACATCCCCCTTCGACTCAATATATAAACGCGAGAAAACTGAAGCGACAGTCTTTTTTGACATTTGACGTCGCCTGGAAAGCAACTCCTTCACATCTTCCTCCTCAAAGCTAGATATTCTTCTTACAAATGTTAAAAAATTTCCTTTCATTTTTACATTTTCAAGAACAGCTCAAGCAGACGAAGCTCTTAAGTTTTTTTCAAGTAATTTTTAAAAAAGAGAAATTTTTGAACGTTGTGACGACGAGCTTAGCTTAAAAATAAAAATTTTAACGATTTTCATTCTGACGATTTTTACAAAATGAATACTGACGTAGACGTAAAACTGTATAGAAAGCATAGGAATGAGAGACGTAGATCGTCATCTTTCACATATTATCCAAAATATTATTTATCAAATGTTTGGATCCGATTCCTCAAGTTTTCCTTTGCATTCAATTTCATAAATGTTTTTAATATCGGGAGTAGCGTTAGCGTGAGAATTCATATGCCGAACAAAGACTATGTTGGCAACATGATTCTCAAATTGCCAATGGTTTGTAAGTACACTGCACTGGAGATATGCAAATTAGTGTATGAAAACTTCATTTGGCTTGCACATCTAAGTACGTACTTTCCAACAATCGTAAATAAATTCATGAAAAAAGAATTAATAATTTTAATGTAATTATGTAATGTAAACAATGTATTTAGTATTTAAGGAACTATTGAGTAAAACATGGCTTTGTAGTTGATGAACTTAATTTCTTTCGTTTGCAATTAAAGTGGCGTCCGTACAAAGAAAATATGGAGAGAAAGGTGGCTCAGAACAGCGCCAGGAGCAAACTGCTGGGAAAAGTCAACAAACACAGAGTCGACAACAACATGGACGGTTGACGACGTACGTACGATCACTAAAATGGACTCCAATTCCAGTTGGTGTTGGTTTCGCTGTTTTGGCCTATCAGCATTACCAGCGTGTTATGCGGAGAAACGCTGATCCCAACTCGACTTCCAATATTCGTCTTGCTAGAGATTGGGAGGTCAGATTCTTAATTTAACTACTGCATATGCTTCACGTTTTAACGCAGTGGAATATTTTTTTGTCTCGAAGATTCGTATTGAATGTTGGAGGCTTATCTTGTGAGTTCTTCATTGATGAATACAAAGTTTATCATTGTGTGGTGATGTTTGTTTTATTTAGGTCACTTGTTATCGTATGGTTCCATTGAGAGCGTTCTCCAGAGCGTGGGGCTGGGTGCACAGCATTAATCTTCCTGTGTGGGCGAGATCACCTTTGTATACTTGGTACGAACTCGTTCGTTTCATTTATTTCCTTATATGTAATTAATGTGCTTACTTTACAAAAATCTTTTGATCAAACAGTTTTAAGAAACTGAAACTTATCATTTTTCTTAACTGCGTAGGTATGCTGAAGCTTTTAATTGCAATGTTCGAGAGGCTGAAATTGAAGATCTTCAATACTACAAAAATCTTGGGGAATTCTTCAGGCGGGGTTTAAAGACTGGCGTTCGCCCAATTTGTTACAGCAGTCCTGTGGTAAGTGTAAACCACATAATGATACTATATGTGCATTGCATACCATTACATACAATTGTATATGGTAGCTTCTTGTCTGTATTCGTAAAAATTAATATGGATAAATTATTATTCTCTAAGGTTTCTCCCGTTGACGGCACTGTTCTTCACTGTGGCAAAGTTGAATGTGGCAGCGTGGAGCAAGTGAAAGGGGTCTCTTATTCTTTGCCATCCTTCCTCGGTCCTCAGACTTGGTACAACAATAATAATAATGACCATAATAGCCAGCCAACCGACAAGCAAAAATACTGCACAGAGTTGCTCAAAAACAAAAACAATTCGCTCTATCACTGCGTCATCTACTTAGCTCCTGGAGATTATCACAGATTCCATTCTCCAGTACAATGGAATGTTCACTTTCGCAGACATTTTGCAGGTATTGTGTTTAGTATGACTAAAATTGTAACAATTGAGGCACTAACGTCCTGTTGCTAAGTTAATTTATGACTCAAAATTTTGCAACTTTTGTTATATTTTATACATAATTCATTGATCTGCGTAACGTTTCGTTTTATGATTTTACTTGCAAAACATATTAAACTAGACTAACCCAACCTTTTTGTTATTACTTTAGGAACTAATAACAAATTCATGGAAGCTCAAGAAAAATACTTTTGTGGACAAAAAATTTGACAAGCCCATATCTCTTGGGAAGGGTGATGCGTTCGGTGAATTTAATTTAGGATCTACAATTGTTCTATTATTTGAAGCACCACCAGACTTCAAATTTACAGCAGAATGTGGTGCTAAAATTCGGCTGGGACAGAGCCTCTACCGATGTAAGGAATATGATTCTTCTACAGAAAGCGAAAATCCAAAGTCAGAGCAAAACCCTTCTCTCTAATTCCAAAACCAAGGTAGCTTTTAAAAATATATATATAAATTAGACGTATATAAATATAGAAATATATAAGAACGAGTACAGAATACAGAATCTAAATGTATATCTTTCTGATGTGTATGTATTACTAATGTGTAAGTAATGTGATGCAATTTCCCGTGCCATTTTTACAGCGTTTTTGATGGTATTCTTGTAATATTTAAAAGTGCAAGTATCAGACGGTCAGACTGTTATCTCACAAAGGCTGATATATTGTTTTAGTCTATCATTTTTTAGTTAGTTTTTAAAAAATTGAGATATTTTATTTCATAGTATTAAGTAGTAGTAATTACACAATAATTTACGGACTAAATAAATGTCATAAACTTCACATGATGACGAACAACGCTATATATTTTATTACGCAACTCAAGTCTTAATTGATGGACTAAAACTAAAGCGACTGACTAACATGCAGGTAAATTGTACCTGTTGCAATTTATGATTGAACATTGAACTCTTTATGAATATGAAAAGTTGGAATAGGATTCACTTTCGTTACTCATTCTTTTACATTTTTAATTGCTAGCTAGCTCGGTTTCCGCTTTTCATTTTGTGTCCCCAGGTGCTCCTTATCTATCTCGTTGATATCGATATTCCTAGATTTCATTGCATTCTGGAAATCAAAAACAGGGTTGTTATGACAAATCATAAAACACCATTTTCTGATGTTTAATCAGATACAAGTTCAGTGTTCAGAATAATATGCGGATCATATTACATAACCATTTATTTAGTCTATTTTGACTAACCTTTACACAATTGGTGTAAAGTTGCAGCAACGCATCACATCTTGATAGGTTCTTGTCGCCCTTCAAAAACTTTTCTGAAAACCATGCATTGAAGCAGTCGTCATATGCCTTCTTAAGATCGTTGCACTCTTCGCCAATACTGTTCATAAACTGTGCAAAATTGAAGGGAAAATAAGTACATTTCTTTCTTGATATGAGGATGGATTGGAGTAGCTCATGAATAATATTTTAATCAATTTATTACCTGTGGCGTTGAATCAGTATTGCCAGAAGTCGAAGATTGGTCGTCCATTGTTTGTTACACCAAACCAAAATTCTTAAAAGAAGTTAATGTTGAATTTGTACCTATTTTGTATTGAGTGCTAGTTTTGACTGATGATGAGATCACATGTGAACTTGTGTATTCACCTTGTTCAATTTACAAAAGCACGAGTAACGAACGTACAAAAAACCACCGGTATAAGTTTTCATTCACGGTTTCAGACACAAAAAGTAAGCAATACTTAGAAAATTAAAATAATACTGCGACAATGCAATTCTCCCTGTAAGATTAATGGCAATGTAAAATAGGTAGTCAGTGGTTCTGCTTGATAGAGAGGCTAACACGACTAGAGTGCATTCTAAATATATGAACTTTAATTAAAATCTTAAATAAACTTGGTTCGGAATTAAAACATTTGGTCTCACAAGAATACTATTTACAAACTGTCCAGAAGTGGCTCAAAGAATAATTGAATCTATCAAAGCATTGCGGATCACCTGAGCTCGAGTTGAGTTTTTGTGTTATATAGCGTAACCAAGTTTAGCCCAAAATATTGTTCCATATTCATTCCAGTCCAGAAAAATTGTTTGTTGTTCTCCAAGTTCCATTTCAGTTCAGCATAAGATCAATCGCAATCCGATAGAAAAAAAGCTCGGAGTAACGTAACTGGTGAACGATAGTGAAAGTGCAGCCGTAAAGCAGTTCGCGGCGTTCCACAAGAAAACTTGAGAGCTCTTACGTTACCCCAAATGTATGACGCAATAACTTTCTTTTTATTCAGCTTCAGCATTCTAACTTTTCTTTTCATCTTTTCACTCTCGCTCACTAACGCATAAGCTTGCATATTCGCTTATTCATTTACAGAATGAGATACTTATGAGAATACATATATAACAATGCAATGCAGCTCTAAGAAATGCTCCATGTAATTATGGGTCAAACCAGACTTTGTTGAAATTTCATTAGCTGTTTTGTGGCAATATTTATTTCGGTTTTTGCATATATGTTTTTTGTTGGTTCGTTGACCCTGATACAATAACTATGTGAGGTACTTATAATGTAAGTAGCTCTGTCATGCTCTATAATAAAGTGAAGTGAAATAAAAAAAAAAATTTAGTCAACATGGTGTGATTTAATACATACCCAAAAAAATATTCAATTATCAGTCGTGCGATATACAGATAGATTTCAGTGGATGAAAGTTTGAAGAGTAGTACATGGTTTGTCATTTCTGTCATGGATCAGTAGTGTTTTGTTTTTGTTTGGGTTGATTTGATGACACACTATCTAGCTCGTAGAAGAGGACAGTAGTGTGACATGGGCATTTTTTATTTTCATTTTCTTCAAGTTTAATGTCTTTCTTTATATATGCACTTAAAATTGTAATATATTTAATTTTAATAAATATAGATTTATATTATGCTTATTTATAGGATTAGATTGCTATATTGTTGATAGATTATTTATACTGCTGGAAAATATTTTACTTGTCGATATTATACGTTGATGTTCTTCATGACATGACAGGATGCATGGGAACACTGAAAAGCGGCATTTTAAAGTCGACGATTATGAGGGAATGACATGATCGATCAACAAAAAAATTACCGAATCCATAAGGACTGAGTACAATAGTTTCAAGAGAAATTTTTACCCCCAGAACTACTAACTGATGAAGATGTTCGATGAGAGGAACTAAAGGATGCTGAGGTTGGCGTAACTGGTGTACTACTCGATAGAGTGGATGGCGATGAATAACTTTGTGCAGGCAACTGTCGTTGAGGTTGTTGGTGAGTGGCAGCAGAATGTTGAGATTGCGATGATGATATTAAATGAGCTTGCTGACTAGCCTGCATTTCGGCCTTTACTGTCGCTCTTTGTTGCATTTGAAGCGCGTAAAGGCACTCTTGCAAGTTGCCTAAGGTTGTTTGGGTCGTTGCTTTTAAAATTAAAAGGTCTGGATCTGTACTTTTTGTTCCAGATCCTGAATACAAACAACAGAAAAATTCTTAGAGAGTGTGGAACCCAATCACTGTCTGTCAGGCGTGAATCGTGGATTCATCCTCACCTGATATAGGAAAACGGTCGATTGCAATACCGACTTCTTGACAAGCCACTTCGGCTTTTTGCAACCACTCTTGAACCTGAGCAAAAGCGTCTAATATTGATAAATTTGTTGGAACCATCCTTGCAGTCGATGAGCCGTGTTCTCTCGATACAAGTGGACTGTTTGTCTACAGATGTCAGGTAATTCAAATTTTTAATCATGAATATATTTAATCATCTTCATTTTGCACAAAGATCCCATCCCATTGGTGGGCTCTTGCCAACTTCTTAAATTTTATGATAGCATTCAAATTACTTGGGCTAAGGCGTGAGAATGTCGCTCCGCTACAATACGAAGGCGTGTAATCCAAAGTTGTCTTTCTTTTGCGTCCGCAGCTCGTAATTTATAAACGTCCCCACTTGCAGAGTTCACCACAAAAGTATGGGAGTCCTCTTCACTTGGGGATATAACAGCACCAGCTAAATGCAAGGCACCTCTAGGTCGGTTTGTTTGAAGTTTCTCGCTATCCGACTGAACATAAAAACAACGTTATAATTTTCTAAGTGAATGAATGTCCACACCATACGCCAGAGAACGATGATGCGGATGGATGGACGCGGCTTTTTAATTTAAAAGTAAGTCTCTTGTGATAAATCATAGAAATAATTTTTTACGCTTACCACGTAATATTCAAAAGTCCCTTTGTCGGGGTTTAGAACAAACCATCTATATTGCCATCCTTTCATCACATTTGTATATTTATATAGTTGCCCTTCACAGGGCTGGCACAACTTGAGGTTTCCTCCTCCGGGTTGCATCTTTCCCCTCTCGTCTTTATACAATACTTATACGGTACAAAGATATTATACAACTAATTAAACCATTCGTATTGCCTATTGCTTCCCACACGGTGACGTACCGGTAACGATATGATTAAATCAATGACATGAGCACTGCGAACCAACAAATCACGCCATGCTAACGATGATAATGATAAGAGTGGTTGGAGACTTAATTGAAATCGGCAGTTGTAATTTTGCAACGAACAACGTTCCTGCTCTAAATCATCCATTTACTTTTTTTTTATAATTTTAATTTTTTTTATTATTATTATGACCTCGGGTAATCATACACAATGCAGCAGCATTTTGCTGGAGAATAATATCCCAAATCTGGCACAATTGTACAGGCCACAAAAACACGACTATTATTTGGTCATTTAAGCATGAAAGCTTTTGTTTTTAACAAACTAAATGTCTTTATTCACTCTGCATTCTGTTTAAAATTTCTTAATTTTAGTGGCTATTAGTGGTCATTGTGATAGACCATATTAGGCAACAAAAGTGAACATCATCTGTTCTTCATCTCTTTTTTTTTCTCCTGATTACTTCTTCCCTAACAATCAAGTTTCTCGCCTCCGGTCCCATCTACCATCTATTGCTTGAAAGCGACTGGCTACAGCTACCGCTGTTGAATGAATGAATGACTTGTAAATATTGCTACTATTAGCTCAGGTGCTACGTGCTTCTTCACACCATCAGCATTCATTTAGGAACAAGTGGACAAAAAGTGAATATCGAGATGGCCAAAATGAAATTACAATACATTTCGTTGTCATTATTTGCTCGGGAATCTCATTTAGTATTTGCATAATAACATGCTTCAACAAAACCAGTCAACATCAACGACTCAATCTAATAATAGTAATTATAAAAGTAATAATAATAATAATAAATTCCTCTACGCCTTACTCGCTAAAATATTATTGCTCACTTGTTAACAAATTAATCAATTGGCTGTTGACATTGAGAATCACATATATTTCTGGTAGTGTTATCACAATAAAACATGATGGTAACATGTGCTGACTATGACTAACAATTACAAAGAATGATGAAGACTGAGGCTATATATATCACTCTAATCAACCTGCACTGGACACAAAAGAAAGTCAATAAAAAAGTAATCTAGAAAAGTGGATTTTTACGTTGAAAGTTGAAAACGAATTTCTTTTTACACAACAACGCAACGCAACGTGTCTTATTTCTACATGCATATTTATAAAAGAACGGATCGGATTGAAAATTGACGTTTTTTTAAGAAAGGCATAAACTATTTTTCTGTTCCCATTTACAAATTTACAAAAAAGTTTCTTTTAATCAGGAAGAGGAAAGTTATATATAGAAACAGGCGCTGTTTAGTTTTCATAGTACAAATTTATTTTATTTTTGTTTGATTTTCTTTATTTATTGTTTTATTAATTCACACACACATACACACACAAGTCACACAAAAATTAGAATAGGAAAGGGGGTTGCAGTTGTTCGAGTTATTTGTCGAAGGCACTACGAACACTTAGGATACGACAAATAGACTGATTCACCACCACCACCATCATCATCCGCACCAAAAAAAATATTCACGCTACTGTTTTTAGATGATGTTCCTATTCCAAAGTAAGAAAAACGATATGAATGTGCTTTTGCGATAATAAAAAATGCTTTGCTGCGGCTGGTGCTGCTGCTGCTTTTGCCTCTTCTGTAAAAAGGAAGTGAAAGGAAAAGGTTCGTACTTTGAGCATGAAAGCACTCAAAAACCTTTACATTCCGATGGGCAAAATCTCGACTTCTCTTATGTATCTTAGTAGCAACTCCCTACTTCTTTTCCCTGTTGTATGGATTGCAGAGGGATGCGGAGAGCGCTGATGATGTTATATTATTGCATAAAGGAAAGATAGAACATAAGCGTGACTTATGTGGCCAAAAAATTATTTTACTTTTCATCTCTTTCATTTATATTTAATATGTGTACGCCAAATTAGAATGATAAAAAGTTTAAACGAAGAAAGCACAAACAAGTATGCACAGAAAGACATAACAATCATTGTAAAAACGAATGTGTACCAATTGCATTTGACATAACACGGATTGCGAAATTTGCGAACTTGCTCTTTCATTGTTGTATACTTTCCAGATACATTGTACAATAAAATTGTATGAAGAGAAAACGAAATGGTATGCATGTGTTTTTACTCATGTACTATGCAACTCATGAAACAAACTGTTTCTAAAAGTACATATTATATAGTTTAAAGAAACGCTGCTGTTGTGCTCGTCCTGTTGTGACTCGACTGTGACATAGTCAATATGGTGAAAGACGGTGAAAGCTTGCACGTGGCGCTTTTGAGCTGAAAGGGCTTTCGGAATAAGAGAAAGCCAGAAAGCAAAACCGAGCATTACGAAAATTGAGGTCGGTTGGATGTGTGGAAAGTGGACGATTGTAATTAATGAAAAGTGGCTCCTGGTACTAACGATGGATAATGAATACATGAAATGCCACGCGTGCGATGGAACACCTTACCGTATCATATACATAATTAGTTTTTTAACGATGCCTAAAAGACTGCTTGCATCTTTTTACAACTCCATGGCGTACTGGCACTTTGATATTGAATTGGCACTAATTGAATTGCGGGTCGTAAGCAGTCGTAGGTTGTAAGCATTTACCCGGTTATTGACGGGTTTCAACTCTTTTGATTAAGCTCTTTGTTCATTTCTCGGCAAGAACAACAACGAGGACTAGTTCACTTTGATATTGAAATGTATAAAACCTAAAACCACATTCGTTTTCATTCATAGGCACTTGGCTTGACCGGAAGTAATGAGTTTAATCCATTGAAAATTCATTTGAGTGATGACAGCATCAATTTACACGTACATTTTAATCTGTCTGGAAATCCCCACTGGTAGAATGCAGACAAGCATATGACGTTGACACTTTAAGGTCAGTTCTGTAATTCTGGTTGATTTGAACTCCAGAGTCTTCAATTATTTTGCAGAAACAAATTATGCAACCACAACCACGTCGATTTTTCTGCATTTCTTTTTTCGTAATTTTGGGACGAATTTTTTTACGCTTATTAATAGGCAATACGATATTATCATATTGGCGTAAGTCCCAGCCTTGCAAGCAGAAGCAACAGATTCTTTAGTAATGCTAGTATTCTAATTTCTTCTTCGGAATAAGTTTTGAAGAACATTTATTCAAAGGTTTCCTGCTACTGCTACCTATATATAGGTCAGGGAAAATCTTTCTGAATTGTTTCACAGTGAAGATAATACCATAGTAATTTCATAAATAGCACCTTCCATAACTCTGTCGTATCCTAAAATTGACTTTCGTAATATAAAACCCACATGAAATGAATGGTAATGGATGGAACCCTTCAATTTCCGATCGAAAGTTCGAAATTCATTTTTGCACGATATTTTAACCAGAATTTGCATTTTGTACGGTGTAGTAGTACTGATGGTTAGTTCAAACTTCAAACATGCGATACAAAATTTTGTCTCCGATCTTTTGAAACTATGCAATTGTTAAAAGTGCCCTTCATCTCAATAACAATTTTGAAATCCATTTGCAAGTTTTTTATTATTATCAAAAAGTTACAAAGTTCTTATAACAAGGTTTAAATTCAGTTTTTTGCGTTCACAATGAACATGTGGTTTGACAATGCATATGCATCAGATCAGATCTTAAATCAATTTAAAAGTAGAAGGAAACTAGGTATACCCTATGCTCTATAAAGATTTTTCAAGTTAACAAACAAATATTCAACGATTCTTTATTTTAACTTATACTTTCTGCAAGAAATTGATCTTTGGAAATTACTAACTGAATTTCTAGTTTCTAGCACCAGTGCGGCAAAGATAGTTCAGCCAAATACTATATTTAACCTGTTACATTTTATTAACTATTAAATAAATAATTAGAAGTTATTCACTAAATTTTGCTACTTCCGCTTAAGGGCATGAGGGTTGGAGACATTTTGGTGAGTGTCCAAGAGTCTCCATGGTTATAATATCTCGCGGATCCATTTCTAATTACTAGATACTTAGATTTGCAGGCGAAGCAAACGATTGTGTACAGCTTATGAACTACGAAATGAAAAGGTTCGTTTTAGCACTTTTTAAAGGTGATGATTAACTATATCGAACACTGATTAAAATTAGCGAAAATGTCGCTGCATGTAGATACATATTATATTTAAGTATTTACCTAAAATCCCAGAACCAGCGTTTCTTTTGTTTCTTACTTTTAACGTGCACCTACAAATTTACTATGATCAAGATTATTTGACTTCATAATGAGATATCTACGTTTAATCCTACAACATATATATAAATGCGTCGTTAAATAAAAATTCGCCGTTAAAAATTGTGGATAAAATATCACGTGTCATCATGGACTGTGCACACAAATGTTACAAAGATCCCACAAGTGGACTTCTGAAAAAAAAATGACTGACTTCGTACTCTTAGATTTTGAGAATTACTAATTTAACGGATTCAAAATACATAGTATGAAATTGCACACTGATTTTGTTTCCTATTCCATTCTTCTGTAATTTCTGATTACTTAAGTCTCAATTTTATGGACCGAAAACCCAACATTAAAAAAATAATATTTTAATATGGATTAGTTTAGCCGCTTATCAGTGTGAGATCCTTCAAAGCTACGCGAAGCTTACAATTTTAAAAATAATGAGATACATGTAAATACGTTCGTAATTAAATTCAGAATCAACTCAATTTTGGTAATGCCCAATTTGATTTTTGTACTTTGAAAATGTAAAATCTTTCCAGATTTCCTGAGAATTATATTCGTAATAAATATATGTATTCTTATACATCGAATGCAAAATGCAATAAATTTAGGGAAAGAATAGAATGACGATGTACATTATGATGAATATGATTGTAGTTGCAGCTAAATGGGTGCGATGAAGAAAAACAGAACATAAAGATATCCCTTTTTTCTTAGTGTAAAGCTTAATTTCATACAATGATATAACTGAGTGAATTATATCCGTCATCATCAAGGTCACATCCCTCAGGATCTAAACAAAATAAGAAACACTTTGATTACTCACATTTAGAAAATGAAATAACAGATTTACTTGGGTTAGCTCAGTAAACTAACCTGATGTAACTGTCCTTGTCTTTGAACGACAGTGAAAACAAATTGATCCCAACCACTACATAAAGTGTGGAAGACAGCAATGCTGCAAACAATCAACATTGGGAAGGGCTCGATCGAACGCCTTACGTCTAAATAGCTCAGCACCATGACGGACGAGATTAACTCAGTAACAGTGAAGAAAACTTGGTGATACCACATGTGGTAAAAGTCATCATTCCAGTAGTTCCAGTGACCCCACCATGCATAATAATGTGAATGTAGCGAACTTAGGAAAAGCACCCCCATTGTCCAACGTAATTTCCTACTTAGCATCAGGAAAAACAGACGTTTGAAAGCTTCATATAAGAATAGCACCCCAATCACGGTGATTATCCACATTTTCAGTGAATTGCTGTCGCTATTGAAGTAAACATGCTTAAACCCCGCAATTCCAGTTTCATACGGCCCTTTTTCCAAGTTAATAAAAATGTTTGTAAAAATTAGTGCATTTTTATAAAGGAAAATGCTTACACATGACAAAAAAATTATATGCGTCAAGTACCTTTGAAAACCGTATCCCAGCACGAGCAAGTGCACTGTTTTCTATCCACTGGGGTTTTCAAGTGACCCCACAGATTGTTGAAAATGTACATATGAACGGTAGGAAACAAAATTGGAATGCACAAGGCGAAATAATTCGCCAGGAGCTTACGCCACTCAGCACCTTTCTTTTTCGCATGGCGAGCTCGGTTAAAAGTCCGAAAGTTTGGAATATCTGTGACGTTATCGTCGTCACTGTAGCTGTCATTTTCATGACGCCCGTAATAATTTTCTCGAGAGACTCCATTTCTGATTGAACCAGGTATTCCTAGCTGTCGTTTATGCGAATTCGTCGTGACATACCCATTCAATTCTGTGCCAGCACCACTGCAGTCTGGAGTTCCCTTTATATCAATGATTTTATGCATATAGAATTTTTTTGGGCAAAGCACCTACAAACTTCTGGAATATCTTTCCATCTTGAACTACTACTTCGTGAATTGAATAGACCTTTTGAATTTTCACGATAACTAGAACTTCTCCGAGTTCAAAGTCTGAACAGATAGGCACCTGCCATTGATTTATTTGGCTTGATAATTTTGTGCACTATGCACACACTGAGCATGCATGCAAGTATGACTTTTTCCGTTTTTCTCTTATAATTCGGAGAGCAAATACTATTCTAAAACTCAAATCCCTTAAGACTTTCTTTCAATAAAATCTTTATTTCATTTGAAATTGAGAAAAAAATTATCTAAATTGCAATAAAAACGGACAAAAGGATCGTCGTGCAGTCGAATCAATACTTCTTAAAAGTGTTCTACGTTTCTCACACCTCTGTGCGTTATGTTTCCAGCTTGGAAAGACTGACATGCTGCGAAATAGAATTGCATGTGTGAAATTTAGGGATGTGAAAGTGACAGTGTACTACGCTTTCACTAACACTTGCCGGAAAGCCTCGGTCCAACACGGAAAGGAGTATTGGATCTGAACTTCCAGCAGTTTTCTCAGATATTGCAATATATATCTGGACTAATGGTAAGTAACCGTATGGAAAGTGTGCAAAACATAGGATGTGTCAAATTCACCAAATAAGAGATGGTCCCTTATCATTCTCCTTTAAGCCCGGAAACATTCTCGGAAATATTGATTATTCTGTGCAAACATCTTTTCAAACACAAATTTTTGTTCGTACTTTGTTCATGACTCATGCAAAAAAGAGAAGATATCTGGTTAGGAACATCCAATTTTACACCAGATCAAACCTTGAAAGATCCTTGTCTGTGCATCTCTCATTTTACATTTTCTGTCTTTGCTTTGAATGATGGCATTTTAAGCTTTGCTCATCTTAAATTTTATGGTTAGACTTGCTGATAAATATTGCTCATACGCACTCTTGAAAAAATCAAAATATGTGAAAATTACTTCGATTCACTCTTAATATGGCTCACGTTGTCTCTATTTCTTTCTTTCTTTGTCGAACATGTCAATGTCACATCTTATCTTAAACGTAAAGTTCTGACTTCTGATGCAGCAAGAAAAGATTACAAACTGCGTACTAGTATGAAAGTGTATATTTGAACCGTGTTTGTAAAAAAAATATGAAAAGAGTGCCGCAAAAAAAGATGAGCACGGAGCACACAAATTATTTTTACAGAACAAAGGAAATCACCTTCCAGGAATGTTAGTGACGACAATAACCGTGTTGAGAAAACGGAGAGTTGTCCATCTCAAAGTCTCGTTGCATGCAACGTGACTCTACTGTGAGATGAGAGCAATAAAATTCGAACATCCTACATCAAAATCCCATAAAAACCTCGTAAAGAGGAATGCATCATTGTCAAAACGATATTTTAAGTACTGCGATTTTTTTGGCAGGCAGACTTTGCCTCATAAAATATCACACTTTTGCAATAACATCCTTCAAACGGTCCCCTGTTTTGAAAAGCTGTGCTTTAAATCAATATTTTTTGAGTTAGGTTTGCAAAGAAGAAAAAGTTTCTCGTACCTTCGGACTGCATACCAAAGTTTTCTTACGTAAGATTATTTTGATCCGATTCAAGCAAACAAGACAGCATCTTCTACTTTCTTTCATGCAATAATTTTTTCGTAGAATCAAAATACCAATTGAAGTGGATTAAAACGAAATACTAATTACTTAATGTTTTAAAAGAAGCTTATTCACCGATGGAGCGATGATTTAAAATAAATACTTATTTTGCATTGAACATTGGTAAATATTCCAGTATTAGTATTAAAAGCGTGTAAAATCAAAACGATAATAAAGCTGTTAAAGCAGCGATAACGACCTAGCTGAAAAAATTTTAGAGACGAGAGAGTTGACCAGAAGACTGTTTTAAGGTCTGCCAAATTTCATTATCTGTCAAAGAAAATAGAGCTCCTTGCACGAAAACCCAGGAATTCTGCACATGAAAGTCATGACACCATCTTGCATGAAAACAGTTCTAGGAGACTAGTCGAATAAACTATCACAAGCTGTGTTCAATGAAAAAGATTTAATTGCTAGCGGCCGTTGACGGTTAAGGAATATAAAAAAATAAAACAGCAATTATACTCACTCAGCGTTTTAAGGGCCTTCTAATGAGCTATTACAAGGTGTATTATATATTCCATTTGAAAAAAATTTCAACGGTCTTTTGTCGTTGACCGTTAAAAAATTTCGGAATTCTAAAGATACAGTTTTTATAGCCTTTCAAATAAGCTATCGCAAGCCACATGTTCC